>JADZMA010000526.1:0-33587 GCA_020796225.1 Arion vulgaris | reverse complement strand
TATGCCAGCAAGGAAAAGTGGCCACGAGGTTCAGCTCGTCTGCATCAACCACTAAGAACAGCAGCATGAGTCACAGTCAGAGTGCAGGCATTCCTCGACGAAGCACATTTAGTCCAGGTGATGGCAAGTCGCAGGCTCCTGCTGACAAGTCACAGCGGACAACCAACGGTCAGGATACACAGAGTTGGTTCATGATTATGTATTTTTTAAAATCCATATAAGGGAAGACTGCAGTAAAACTATGTTATCAGTTATCAGATGACTATCATCATAGCACTCCGGACATGTCCATAGGTGCTCCGGTCTCTGCCTCAACAAATCCAGCAGCATCCAGTGGCCTAAATTGACAGTTTGATGTTGATTAATCAGTCTCTTTGCATATTTGGTATGCTGTTCTTTACAGGCTGTGCCAATATTGACACCCATCTCTCTCAATATGGTCAGCGAGTGGGACTTGCAACCCTGAAACTATTCTGTTCGAAAAGAGACTCTCAGTGCATTAATAATGTCATTTCGTCCATTGCAGCCCTCTAATACCTGACCATGCCAGCCAATCTGTCAGCTCGCTCATTACCCCTGACTCCTGCGTGTCCAGGGACAAACATGGTGATTTCTTTTATCCCTGTCTGTACCAGTACATCAGCCCAGTTTCATCTCCAGATTTCTGTTTGACTTTACAAATCATACTCATGGAGTCACTGAGTATAAAAACACAAGCGAAGTCATGAGATGCCAACCACGCCACCGCCTCTTTAACCGCCTGTACCTCCATTGTCAAACTACAAACTACTTGTGGTTGCCGCTAGGCCCAACTGACCTCTCCTATTATTTTTCCTTCTGAGTGTGTGAAAAAGCCCATGCACAGCGTTGTTGACGAATGACTGAACCATCGGTGTAAATTACTGCATCTGTTTCATTGACATTGTCATTCAAGAGAGCCTCAACCTCTGCGTTGATTAGTGATGGATTATTCTGTTCATGGTTTTTCTTAATAAGATGTAATGTCTGTAAAAGCAGTCTGAAATTGGGGTGGCACAGCAATCCATTCCTCTTCTGGTTCAATTCGAAGGTTCATATATGTTCCAAGGATATCTTCTGCGTGACTCAGCATGATCTCCTTACCTACAATCTACAACCTTTCTCCTTACAGAGTTCTTCATGGAGGGATGGTCTTTGCTTGCGTTGATTTTATGATACGATCGAACCCTCCAAGTCTCATTTCTGTGAGCAATAGTGGGGAGGTCCAGAAGGAATCTCATTGACACTCCTGGTGTATCTTTGGTGCATCCCAGAATGATGCACATAGCCTAATTCTTAATTCTTTCCAGTCTCACTGTCTGTGTAGAACTAGTTGCTAAGATAGTGCACACATATTCTATACATGACAGAACGAGGTCTTGGTACAGGAGCACAAGAAGACATTGCTCAGTGTTAGGGCGGCCATGATTTTCAGAATGGATAGTGCTTGCGAGCCTTGCGATAACTTGGTCGATGTGGTCCCTAAAACATAGACTGCGATCAAGCTATGTTACATACATTCGAATAAAAACGCATGAAATTTGATATTTTTAGACTGAAAAGCTTGGATATTGCAGCGTTGATGTAGTTTCTGCCATATTTACTGGGGGCCTGTGGTTTTCCTTACCACCCAGGTCTGTGATCTGCTAACATTCAGTTCTCTTCTACTACTTGACAAGGCAAACATCTTTTTGTTTCTTCAGCAAAAGATGCAGTGCACCAAACATTTCTGACCTGTCCACCATGTAGTCAATGCACAAACCACTCTGATACTTTTCTTGCCACCTTTGTCTCCAGACATGCTGTTGAAGTTCATGAATAGAGTAGTAAGAGGTAGCTTCTATGTCACGTATATACAGACAGATCATCACATACTGGATTGTTAGTGTGAAGACATCCATGTTTTCATTGTCAAGAAGATGGTGATGCATATCCTTCCTGAGATTGCGTCTTTTTTCATGGACACAAGCTGTTGCCAGTTTGTGCCAGAAGAGCACAAACCAGCCATAGAGAACACAAACAAGAAAATAAATAGATGTCCTTGTCAAGAGGAAGAGAGGAATGCCATTTAACCCATGTCGGCGGGAAGGTAGGTTGGTTGCAGCCAGTGCATTTACCACCAGTTGGTGGGTTTGTCGGTGTCCGTCCCTTATGTGTCCAATCCTGCTTCCTCAGCTTTGATGTAAAGATAGTGGAATCTACTTGTAAGTCATACACAAATCATAAAAAAGGTGTGATTTTCGTGATCATACCATGGGGCAGGAAAGGAATATGTACTTGTAAGAATAGAAGTAAGAATGATAGATTTTAATTTGCAGAGCTCCCGTTTAGTGCCGGGCCTAGGGAAGCAAAGAATAGACCTGCAACCTACAATGCATGTAGTAAGAGGCGACTGATGTGGGCCCCTAGAATGCTACTTAGTAAATAAAAAGCAGCGCATAAATCGGATGTGCTGGCCTACTTGTAGGCACATAACAGACACAGCATACAATCGCTCTCAGGCTAGGATCACATACAAATCACATAGAGTGGTTGACAAGTGGTCGATATGGAGCGTTAGAAGAAGTAATGTGCAGAGATTACTGGTGTTTATGATTGCTTTGTTGCTTGTTTTGTATTTTGAGTATGTTATCTCCCATTGGCTGATATTTGCTGGTCTATTCAACAGCTCCAGCACAACCCCAACAGAACCCACAAGTGGTGCAAGTTTAACCCCAACTTCATCTACTAGACCTAAAGGTCATACGAAATCAGCCAGCATGTCACAGTGGCCGAGGCACTGATACACCATCTACAGCATCAGACACAGAACACGGGCCCAAAGCGTGAGTGTTCTTCTTTTTTTGCGTTCGTTCTTTACGATCAATTTTAATCACTCTTTGTGATATGTTTGATCTTTGCCAAGAACATTTATACATTGGTTTGGTAGCCTAAGCGCATAACTTCTCGCGTTTAGGACATGTGCATCCGATTTCAGCAACATCCCTAGTGCCTCTCACGACATGCGTGGCAGGTAACTGGTTCTATTTTTGACACCCCCAAATTTGGGCTCCGATAACCACTCGGCGGACGTGAGTGTTAGGTAGATCTATCCTCGAAATGACGAAAAATAATGACATTTGCCATTTTTTAGTTTTAAATTGCATTTACTTAGAAACTAACATGCATTTGACTACAACTTCAAATTGTTTTTGAACGTCTAAATGCCTTTGTGTTTTCATTACATGCATGTTTATGTGATCACCCTCCTCACAATTTTCCTTAGCAACCATTGTTTACACTTAGTTACTATGTTTCTACACTCCACCCCCCTCACATAAAATGCGATTTAATTATGAAAATTGATTTATAACAAGAACGATGACATATCCACTAAGGGACACTACTCTAATAATGTTAGATTCCATTAAAGTTCTCATGAAGACTAAATGAAACCAGTGGACACTTCTGAATGTAAAAATATTTTTTCAAACTTTTGAGGCATTGCTTTTGTCATTTGAAAGCAACGTTGATTCATTGTTTGGAAGGTAAATTATACTAGCTAGATATTCATATTTAATTAAAAGTAGAATGGGTAACAAACATAAGTCTGGTAGATCAAATAAACGAAGATTCTGTGGCAACAAATATTCAAGGAAAAAACATGAGGTTTCAGTACCTGTTATTGATACAGCTGTAAAACCTTGCCCTTCTGCAGAGAAAATTTCCCCACAAGAACAATATTTATTGAATGAGCAGAATAGTAGACATACTGGGTTTATCCTTATTGATATGGATCATCTCTTCAACTTTCTTACTTCTACTATAGATGTGATGTGTGCAGTAAACTATACTGTGTCATGTGAACTGAATCATAAGTCAAATGAACAAAATGGATTCTCACATGATATAACACTAAGGTGCACAAATTGTAATGAATGGGAGACAAAACTGGCAACTAGTGGAGAAGCAGAGACAAGTGGACACAAAGAAGTGAATTTGAGAATGGTCGCATTTGCTAGATCACTTGGAAGAGGCTATAGTGCACTACAAAATTTTTCCAGGTACCTGAATAGTCCAGAGCCAATGATGTACACTAATTATAAAAAATGTTCTCAAAATACTTTCAGCCAGCAGGAAGTTGGACTGAAAATATGAATGCAACAGCTGATGAACTTGGGAAAGCACTAAATCCTCAGACAGGGATGATAGTACCACATCTGGAAGTGATGTAAATCATGTAATTGACTGCTGTTTCAGTAGACGGTACCTGGAAAGCGTCCGAGGTTATTCTAGTCACAATGGTATTGTCACAGCCATTTCTGTTGATACTGGCAAATGTGTGGACACAGAAGTACTCTGCAATATGTGTAGAGGCTGTCGGTATTGGGAGGAAGAAAGGAACACCAGAATATGAGTCATGGAGACTTATTCATAATTGTGAAATCAATCACACAGGCAGTGCAGGAGCTATGGAAGCTGTAGGTGGTGAGGATTTTCACGCTCCGAGGAAAATAGAAAGCTCAGATACACTCAATATTTAGGGGATGGAGACTCTGTTTAAAAATCATATAAAAAGTTTTTGAAGCTAAACCATACGGTGAGAATGTACTAATCAAGTTAGAATGTTGGTCATGTGCAGAAAAGATGCGGTACAAGACTTAGACGTTAGTTATTGAAAATAAGAGATGAAACTTGATGATGGCAAGGGCATAGGAGGAATTGGGAGGCTGACAAGCAGAAAATAGACACACTGCAAACTTATGGTTTCAGTATACGCCAAGAATGTAGGTAACCTCGAACAGATGAAAGTTGATGTCAAGGCTGTACTTCACCATGTTGGTTCTTCAAAGGAAAAACCATTGCATGACTTTTGTCCATCTAACTCATGGTGCAAATTTAAGTCGGATCCAGACAACTACAAGCATAAAAATGGTCTTCCTGATGCAGTTATTAAATTCATTGAACCGGTGTTCAAGGACTTAGCGGATGAAAATCTCCATAAATGCGTTCACGGAAAGACACAAAGCCAATGAATGTTTAAATAAGTTGATTTGGGATGGCTGTTGAAAGAATATTTTGTGAGAAAAGGCACAGTCGAAAGCAGTGCATAGTGCTGGCCTATTATAATGATGATGCAGCATCAATAATCAGTTATTTTCTAAACTTGGGCTCCCGGTGGATACTATTCGTGAAAGCTGTAAAATCAAGGACACCATTCGAATAAATTGTTCGGCGGTGAAGACATCAAAAGCAACACAGAAAAGAAGAAAACACTGAGAGCCATCAGAAAAGGCTTCCTAGATACCACAGAAGCCAGAGAATGAGATATGTACACAACAGGTGGTCATAGTGGAAAGTTTTGTTTTTCAAGTTTCCGTCAATTGTATTTTTGTGTTGTTGTCAAACTTTCAAACATGATATCTCAAACATTTTTGGGCTAATTGACTTTTTGGGACATATATTCTTAGATATGCAATGCTTAATCTGAAGTAATATAATCTCAAACCAATAAAAATAGCAAAATTTTCTTCAATTTAATCAAGTTTGATCGATGGAAATTTTACCACTTTTGGGAGTGGTATATCATTTAAATTCATTTTTAAAAAAAGTTCTTTATGAAATTCAAATATTTTACTTCACATTAACCAACTGACTGTTGCGAACATGTATGCTCAAAATAAAGACTTTCGAACAATTGGCTCCTGATGTAATCTTGTTTGAAAAAAAGTTTCAACAATTTTGAGTAATCTGTTGAAAACTTCATTTTGGAATCTAATTTGCATATTAATAATTGAAAAAAAAACAATTTTTAATCAGAGCATTTTTTAAACCCTATTAAGTGTAACTGTGTGGTTTAAATTAAGCTGGGAACTATATTAACGATTATAGCCTTCCTGAGGATAGATCTACCTTAACAAGTTTGACTGTTAAAGTGTAGAGAACAAACATTGAGAGCAGTTTGACTTGACTGATAGTCCAATATGTTGTGTATCTAGAATGATCCCCGTATAAAGGAAGCAACAGCAAATTTCAGATTTTGCAGGTATGCACATCTTCATCAGTGTACACTCTCAGTCATCAACTTGAATGTCTTTCTCTAGATAGCAGAGCATCAGACTGATAGTAAGAGCTTGGAAATTAAATCATACAGGCGATGGACATAAGTGTTCTAACCTCTGAAGTCGGAGAAGGCATGCCTGTATGGTGAGAGACACTGATAATAAGGAAAGCAAGCCTTCATGTAAACACAGTCGAAACACCATACCCTGCGCCTGACTAGCCTGAACTCATAATGGGGAACAAGAAGAAGAAGAATAAGTGTTCTACAAACTCTTTCAGGACAGGAGAACTACCATCATCTGACTTGTCTTGCTGCATGTTTGATATCTTTTGATTCTGTATGTATCGATTTGTTTGATATGACATTGTACTGTTATGTTATGTTTGTGATGATCCCTGTATCTGACTACAAGTGACATTTCTATCAGGTTTGTATTACTTACTCAAAAATGACATTGGTTGTCTCAGTTGTTTTATGTGCACCTTTTGTACCGACATGTTTTCAGAACAGCATGTTTGCCACTAGATATGCTTTCCTATTCAATCCCTGCTGTCTTAGCCAGACATCAGTGATGTAACATGATATAAGAGCAAGCACTTTCAAGTGGACTTGATTCTGTTGTCCTATCATTCAGTGATTTGCAACCTTCTCCCCTGCTTGACTGCTAAACAGTAGTTTTTAATGCAGGGGAAAAAAAAAGTCAATTCAAGATCTAAGAATCTTGTAAATATAGGAGGAAGACTGTAGTAAAACTAGTTACCAGCATCTAGTACTTGAGAAATTGTGTGAAGTGTATCTGTGTTTATGTGATTTATTGATGTTGCTTGTTGAATGTATTATTTGATGCTGACAAAATCTTGGTTTCTCAACTGCTTTTGTTTAGGACTGCTCCAGGGGAAAAATCCTGCCCTTTCACCAGCAACAAAACCCAACAACCTCGGGCACGAGGCAGAATACATTCCATGGTCGTGATGCACGCAGCAAGCTAGCTCAACCATACAATGGACCTGGTGGCATGTCTCAGCTTCCAGATGATTCATCAAATCTAGCTGGACAGAGACCTTCATTTTTTAACCGTATCACATCAAAGTTTGCGAAGGTGAGTAATAGTTCAAAGCTGATTAGAATTATTTGTGTGGTTTGTTACCACTTGTATTTCTTACTTCTTGTTAACTACTAACACTTTGTTTCATTTTGGTTATACCTGGCACATATTTTTGTGTGTAAGTAACCAGGTTGAGTTTCCTTGATTTGATTGCATTGAGCTTGACAATGTTGTTTTCTAAGCAAGTTCTCTCTATTCTTAAGCAAATGCAACAGCACTGAAACCTTGTTTATGCATGAAAACTACAAATAGTTATAATTATTCATGATGTTCATGACATTGCCCATGCCAACTGACATGTTGGTAATCTCTAGTACCACTTCTTGTGCATAAAGACATTAATAATTAATAGACACATTTCACTTGCACAATCAGCATCAACAAAACATTGATTTAATCAATTTATGTTTTCTTCTTCTTTGACCAACGCTCCATATCGACCACTTGTGAAACCACTCTTTCTCATGTCTATGTCATCTCAGCCTAAGAGCGATTTACCGTGTGCCAGTTATGCGCCTACAAGTAGGCCAGCACATCCGATTTCTGCAATGATTTTTATTTACTAGGGTAGGGTTTAAAGGGTTTTTAAGCCAAAGGATTGACTTCATTTCACCGGGTTTTATCCCATATGGCTCGGCCTCTCTCCGCAGAAACGGCATGCCACCTGCGAGAGTATTGCACAACGAACTCCGGCTCAGCAACAATCCTAGGGTCTCTGGAAAATTTACTAGGGTGGCTTCCTAGGCCCTATCATCACAACATGTCACAGTGTAACTATTCTTTGCTTCCTTGTGTAAATCTTGGTCTGGAAAAATGTACTAGGTGGCTTCCTAGGCCCTACCTCAGTCGCTTCTTACAACATGTCACAGTGTAACTATTCTTTGCTTCCCTTGTGGACCCTGGCAACACACAGTCGAAAAGAGAAGTGAAAATAGAATACAGTAATAATAGATTATATCGCTCTACATATCTATCAACCTGATCATATAGTTGAGAATCATGAGACTAACTTCAAACTAACAGAGTCAATGAACATCTTCAGAAATGAAGACTGTGATACATGAAACATTTGTTATCAGTAACCATTTTGTGTTTGAACCCATGCAGATTCCAGAATAACATCTAGTTACCATAGTTTGTCTTATCTATGACAAGAAATAAACAAAACTCAACAAGTCATCAGTAAGGGCCACCCGAGTGGTTACAGGGCCCAAATTTGGGGTGTAAAGAATAGAACCACTGTTACCTGCCATGCATGTCGTAAGAGCGACTAAGGAGGTTTGGCTGAAATCGGATGCATGTGTCCTAAGCGTGTAGAAGTCTATGCATTTGGGCCTACAAACCAATGTGCAATGTATAAACGTTCTTGACAAAGATCAAACATGTCACAAAGAGTGATTAAAATTGGTGGTAAAGAACAGACAAAGAAGAAGAAAAAGAAGATCAGTAAGGGCAAGTTTAGAATTCACTTGAAAGACAGTAGTAAAACAAGTTCTGACAGACAGGACACACTAGTTGTAAACTTGATTACAAAAATGAATAACCATAAAGATAATATTGTATGTTAGTGCCACAAAGCATTCTGTACACCTGCTTTAGTAGGGTGATAGTAGTAATCAAATGAGTGTCATTCAATAGACAGAGTAGTACTACTACCAGCGTAGTGATAAAGGGGGGGTTGCATATAATTGGAATGGAAAACTACTGACGTATAAGTGGTTACCTAGCTAGAAGTTTCTGACTGCGTTTACTAGTGGATGATGAGGACATCCTGTAAAGGATATATCACAACTTTCATTTCATAATAGGAAGAAAATTGAAACAGCCAGACATCGTGGCATGGAAAAACATCTTAGTAACTGAGTCATCGACTACACTGCAGGCAGAGAATTATGAAGATCCGGACTGCCTCCATAACCAGCAGATATAGCTGGCACCTGATGATGATTACAATCAACCATTGATATGAAAATGGCACATAATGTGATGTGATTGTAATGAATGCAAGTAGTTGAAACAATGTAGTTGAAAGTTATTGGATGATAGAAAGTAGACAAGACTTATATCTATCTACTCATGCATGTACATATATATATAAATATAAATCTATATATAAATCTATATATATATCTCATGATTGTATGTTAACCTAATGTTTTCACTTTTTGTCTTGTTTCTTTATGCATCTTCTATTCAGCCCTGGAATGAGGTATTTATGCTAGCTATTTGCTTTTATCTCTCATTGTCAACTCATTTGGCTTGACCCTCCTAAAGTGGATACAAACACATTTCTAGCTTCTGTTCCCCTATTGTTGTGTCCACTTTTGCAATTGTAGTTCAGAAAAATAACTTTGCCCATATATAGAAGGGAACAATGAAGGGAAAGTAGTTCATATTTTATTGCCATCATAATGATTTTGTCTTTCAGAAAAAAGAGAATATAAATATTGAATTGAATAAATATGTAATAGTTTGTAGAAAGCTTTAATGAGGATATTATATATATATAATTATATCGGTAAGAACTATGAATGTATATATGCATAGATAGTGTTGTGTGATATCCAGTCCAAGTCTAACATTAGCATGTCAATAGCATAACCACAACACATCCTCCATGAAACTGTTACCTTATTGTAGACAATTTTCCTGCCTATAGCTAGTCAGTAGTATTATGTTATAACTAGACACTATTTATCTATGTATATGTTTTCTTTCTTATCATTCATATCTTTATTTGAAGTTTCCAGTTTGGATCTGGGGAAATTATTCTGCAATACTCTTCTCAATCTGATAAGTGTCCCCAAGACAGTTGAAGACTGCATAGACCAGCACTTCCCAAACTGGGTCCATGATGTACTCTTGGGAAGGGAGGTCCTCAACGCTTGAATAAATATTATGATCTTTGACATTTCAAACATTCAAAACATTTATAAAAACAGTGGTAAACTAGTTCCTGCTGAAATCAATGGACCCGAGCCAGACCAAAGTCTAAATGTCTGATATGACAAAATGAAAGATCATTTGAAGTTTCTATGAGTCTGAGAAATTGGAGCCAAGCTTGACTGTTGGTGTGATTAATAAGAACTCGTCGCTAGAAAGTTAAATTTAAGTAAGTAACTGACTGAAATGATCTTGGGAAAGATCGGATAAATAATATTGGTGTGCATTGGATTTTGCTATAGTACACTTTGGCTGAGCTTCAGAATGGATCGCTGGCTGAAATTGAAACTGAAATGTACTGATGATGCTAATGCTGGTGCATCTTGTCAAGACAAAGGGCACCTCTTCCTATTTATTAAAATGTTAAATTGCAGACATTGTTTACTATTGTAACACACAGATAATTCATTCCTGTCCATTTCATATATAAATTTTTGGGGGTCTAATAATCAAGTTTGGGAACTTTTTCAGCTATATTTATCTGTTCCTTTTTTTCTTATATTTATAGTAATCTAACTTTTGAGAAATAAAAAACAAATAAGAAAAGGGGAGAGCCCTTTTTTGACAGATGTTTTGTTTCCCCTTTTTGCGGTCATGGGGGAACAAAAAAATTGCATGTTTAAGGAGCTGTTTTTGGCAAAGTGGGAAAAAAACACACCCCCAAAAATCCCTCTAAAAAAAACAAATCATCAACATCAATGCTTGTCCATTCTGAACCGGCCCCTGACCGCCCCTGACAAACTCTTTCTGTTGACCGGTGTCATTCTCAGATCATCTGACATCCCCCCATATCAAAATCTTTTCATTCTTCTTAGGATTTTCCCACCCAAAAATTTCTTTCAGGCACTCATCTCGTTTGATGTGCCCAAAATTTTTTAAATTTTTCTTGATTTTTATGCTCTTTAATACCAACTTTTTTAATACCCAAAAAACTAAATAATGAAATAAAATGGGATAAATTTCAGGAAAAGGGGATGAAATAGAAGTCCTGGTAAACCATGAAAAGAAGTGGATATATTTGGACATATCGAAAAAATGATAAAAAGAATCAAAAATGACATTGAAGTGGACAAATTTTCAAGAAAAAAAAGGCCAAAAAACCCCTGAAACAAATTTTACTGAGATAAAAGCAATTTGGTTCAAAATAAAAGGGTTATGTCTCCCAGATAGGCAGTATTCCCGTCTGTGAAATAAGATAGGAATATATAATATTCTACAAAAGTTGGAAATAAAAAAAAGACTTCAAACAATAGGGGGTTCATCTGAGCCCCTCCCCCAATTTTAAATTTTAAGAGATCACAAAAAGAGCTTAAACAATAGTGGGTTAATTAGCCCCCGCCCCAATTTTGTTTTAAAAAATACAAAAGGGGTTCAAACAATAGTGGGTTCATCAAAACCCCTCCCGCTTCTTTCAAAACCCCAAAAACTTAAACAATGGGATTCACAGACCCCCCCGCTGTGTACAATTAAAAATTAAAAAGGGCTTCAAAAATAGTGGGTTTCTGGCCCCCTTTGTGGAAAAATTTCAGGTCCAATGGCTTCAAAAGGGGGGGTTACCCGGACTCCCCCAAGCTTTTACAATTTCAAAATCAAATAAGAGCTTCAAACAATAGTGGATAATTGAGACCCTCCCCCAAGCGGGGTTACAATTTCAAGAATCACAAAGACCCAAAAAATATGGAGTTCACTGAGACCCTCCCCAAGCTTTTAAATTTTTCAAGAGATCACAAAAGAGTTTCAAACAAATGGATTTCATCATGGACCCCCCCCGCTGTGTACAATTTCAAGAGACCCAAAAGAGTTCAAAAATATGGATTTCTATGAGACCCTCCCCCAAGCTGTGTAAATTTAAAGAATCACAAAAGAGTTTCAAACAATGGTGGAGTTCACTGGACCCCCTGAACTTTTCATTTCAAGAGATCACAAGAGCTTCAAAAAAAGGGGGTTTCATCAGACCCTGCCCCAAGCTGTGACTTTCAAGAGATCACAAAAGTTAAAACCAATGGGGAGTTCCCTTGAGACTCTGCCCCAATTTTAAAACAAATCACAAAAGAGTTTAACAATAGTGGATTTCATCATGAGACCCCCCCCCTTTGTTCAATTTTAAGAGATCACAAAAAGCTTAAAAAAAGGGAGTTCATCATGAGACCCCCCCAACTGTGTTTTCAAGAGATCCAATAAGGTTTAAACTAGGGGAGTTCATCATGAGCCCCTGCCCAAGCTGTGTACAATTTAAAGAGACCCAAATGAAGAAGAAAAGGGGGGTTTAAAAAAAAAGCGGATGAATAAAAAGGGGTTCCAAAGGCATGGTTAAAAAATGTCATCAAGATCTGAGAATTCAATAAATAGTGGTGGTCAATAGTCAATCTTCTTTTTTCATTTTTACCAAAGTTTAAACTGTTTGTGATCTGTGTGATTTACGAGAATGTGAATACATTATAATGGTTCATAGGCATCTCGAGTGGGGACACTCACATTGAAATGAACCCAAGATATGCTTGTGTTTGCCTGAGCTGACATTGGGTACAATTTTTGTTCCTTGCGTGAACCCAATCACTGGTTATTGATCACTTTTCAGCCACTAAATGAGTTTTATATGATCTAAACTGAAGGAGTTTTTTCATGCTTTGCCTTTTTTTCTAACTTGTTTGAGATCATTCCAGGCAAATTTTCAACTTTTGGAACATGTGTCTTTTTAGTAATTCAAGGGAAATTTACACTCTTTTTTCCTCTGAAATTTTTCTTTTTTTTTTTTGGTTCACCACAAAATTTTAAACAAGTCAGGGGCCCTAATATACGCTCAGACTATTTCTGCATAAAGGGTTTTCTTTTTTTATCAGCAGTGTCCTCGCATTGATGGCTTCCCGGCAATAGTTTAACCCCATTGGAAAAAAAGAAATTTTGGGAACATGACATGTTTATATCTGCTATATTGACATGACCATTCAGTAGTGGGTTTATGTTACATACCCCCTTATTCTTTGCATGGACATTGCAAAAGGCAGATATGAACATCAGTCATTACCAGATTTTTGTTGGGACCCCCTTCTGGGTACAATCGGGGTCATTTGCACAAACTGGGTATTGATCTTGAGACATCAGCCAGAAGATTTTAGGACAGGCTCATCTAGGGGGCATACACTTGCAGCTGACACCCATAATTGAATGGTAGCCCTTTCTATCTCTACTTGTTTTCCCGACTACAGTGAAAACAATCTTTGATGGAACACCACGGGGATGGGTGGGGTCATGGTTAGTAACTGCTCACTGGCACTGCCTTGCCACTTGATTTCAGGCCAATGAGCCAAATTTTAAAATCCGAAGATTTTAATTGCATGGCATTGACCGAATATGGTTGATTAGATGATTCTATGAAATCTTCCCCTTTGCTTCACTCCTTTTTTGCCCCTCTTTCTCTTCTCTCTCTCTCTCTCTCTCTTTTTTTTTGTCTCTCTTTCCCCCCAGCCCCGATGTACCAGTTTCCTCATAAATTCTTTTTATGGGGGAAACGTTTTTTAACCCTTCGTGGGGGTTTCGTCACATCTTCAGTGCCTTTTGGAGCCCCCGTGCTTACCCTTCAGCAATTTTCGGGTTTTGCCAGCGCAGGTTTGTTTCAACCGGTGCCCAGGTTCTGGGTTTGCTCCCACCCTTGGGCTGTCCCCAGCACCTGAAGGAGCAGGTTGCTATTTTCTTTGGGTATCCCCTGGAAAACCTTTCCCTTCCGGGTTGTTAAACCCCCGGGGGGACCAGTTTTTTTTGGGACTCTTTTTGCCTGCTGTCCAGTTTTGTGTATGGTTCCGCGACGTTGTCCCAATAAAGTCAAAAAAAATAGTAGACTGGATTCTCTACGGGGTTTTCCCAGTTTTAAAATTTGGGGGGTTCGCCCCCCCTACGTTTCCCCGTTTTCATGCTCCATCATCATTGCCGGAAAATTCAGACTTTTAAGGATGCCTGGTATTCCTTCTGTTTTTTGCGGCCTTTTTCCCTTATTATCTTTTCCCCTTCCATACAGGTGTCCGTCTGACCAGGGTACTTGTGGTTTAAATTTCAAGTATTGATCAGATTCCCTTAAAAAACATTTTTTATACAAGTGGTTTATAAAATATTTTGGCCCCGTTTTTTCTTTGACCACTCCCGGATTGGTGGTGTACATATTCCCCCATCATTTACTTGCCATTGTTTTTTGTACACAATTGAGACAGGATGAAAACCTTTTTGGATCAAAAAATGTGTCTCAAAGGGGGATTAAACCCGGACAACCTGTCTAGAAATCAACTGGCAACCACTTATCTATTTTCCCCCATTGATCAAGTTTTTCCACCATCTTTAGCCCCTCTCCACTGCCTTTTTCCTTCTTTTCCAACCCATCCTCCCAGAGTTTCAGAATCTTGCTTACTTCTATTACCCTTTGGGGGTTTTTTGGGCACCGCTATAACACCCAATATTTTTTTAGCAAGATTTATGTATTATATATGCGATATAATATCTTGAATTCAGACGACTAAAAGACTAGAGTTTTGTTTTCTTGATTTTTTCCCTTTTTTTTGTTAATTTTATTTGATCATCAATTGAAAACCTTTCCCCCCGCGCACACTTTTTTTCCTTCACCTTTTGAAAATCTTTTTTTTTTTTTTATATTTGATCTCCCCAAATGCAACAAACTTTCTTTTGATTTTGTTCATATTTTCAAAAACCTCTTCTTCTTTTTTGGAATTTTTTTCGTGATTTGTCCCAACATTACCAGTCTGAGGTTGTCTCCCCTCTCTCCCCCTCCCTCTCTCTTTCTCTTTTTCTCTCTCTCTCTCCCCCCCCCCCCTTTTCTGGGAGGGGTTAAGTCATGTAAAAAGATTGTTGTGTCCTTTTTCCCCCAGTATAAATGTTTTTACCGGTCAGCATTGTATTTTGTTGAAAACCAGTATTGTATGACTTAGCAGTTGATTATGTTTTGTTTTTATGGGATATTTAGACTCAAAACCCCTTGTGGTCCCGTCCCCGGAAATAAAAGAATGGCCCCCAAATCCCACAAGGCATCCCTACAAGAAAACCTAAAAGGCATACCCAAGGCATACCAAAAGTTGACTGATTGGACCTGGGGAAGCCCCCCATGTAAAAAAAAAGCACCCGAAATCGGAGGGCGGGCCCTATTTGGAAAAGCAAAAAGCAAAACAAAATCCTTTTAGGCTCAGATCACATAAAAATCACACAGAGTGGTTAAAAGGGGTATGTGGGCGTCAAGAAAAAATTATATAATATATATTTTTTATATCACTCCTCTGTTTTGTGGTTTGATTGGAAAATAAAAGGGCTAGCGGAGAAAACCCATACAAATTGGGGGGGAAACTAAGTGGCCCAGAAAAAGACCTGTTCCTGGGCAGATGGCCCAAACCCCGGGGAGGGGCCATTTTTGGGGTCAGGGCCATCTCGGAGGCTCCCCTGGTAACCTACGCCTTGCAGAGGCGGGGAACAAAAAAGGGTTTGGGAGGCCAATCCGAAACGCTGGTTAACTGAACACCCCAAGGGATGAACTGGCCCCAATATACTGAAGGTTTGCAACATCCGTTTTTGGGTTTTGGCTGTTTATTACAATTAGAAAAAAACGGTAAAACGGCGCGGGTGAGAGAGAATCCCCCCAAATCCCGTTATCTACTTTTTTCCCCTTTTTTTAAAAAATCCGCATAAAAAAAGCTTTTTACTTAAATATTTATTTCATTGAAAAATTAAAATTTTTTGTATATGGTACTTTTGTATTTAATTTGTTGTTTTCAGTTTGAATATAAAAACTCTTATAATTTAATCAAATCTATAGAAAAAGAATTTTAGTTTTAAACGATCTTTGAATTTGTTTAACTGACCTTTTGAATTGATTAAGATTTTGAATTTAGAAAATTGTTTTAATGCCGTTTTAACGTTTAAATAGAATTTTGTTTGTCTTTGTTTTAATTTTGTGGTTTTGACTCTTGTTTTGATAAAAGTTTGTTTTTCTTGATGGTAATCGATCTTGTTTTGATCAAACTTTGTTTCTTCTTGGTTTGTTTACATGAAATTTTGGATGAACGTTGGGCTGAATGTTTGGGGTTTGATGGAGAAAAAAATTGCTTCGATTAAAAAAATTCCTTTTTGGGTATCGTTGCCCCGTTTTGTTCCGGGGGGATTGTCCCGCGCATTTTTGATTTTTGGGTTTTTGCCTTTCTTTCATCGGGAATATAAGTTGGTAAAAAGGTTTTTAACCCCCATTTTTTTTCCCAAATTAAAGGGGAAAGTAAAAGTGGCCAAAGCTTTGACCAAAAATGTCTTAGTACATAGTACAGTGAATCCAAGAACAGAATAAGAAGAAAAAAATACTACCATTCACCATTTGCTAAATGATATTTCTGCACCTCTTATTGTGAGGTGAAATGAAAATTTCTTGTTGTATGGTGTAAAGTGGCTCCCCAAGTTAAATACATATTGTTTCAGCCCTTTGTAATAGTTTTTGTAGTTTCCCACTTGAGATGAATACAAAAAAAAACCGAGTTTTGTCTAGTCTTTGTCAGATTCTCACATTGAGATGGTATGAATATTGCAAACACAGAGTTTTGTCAATAGTCTTTGTCAGATTCTCCTTGAATGGTATGACAGTTAAACACAGAGTTTTGTCAATAGTTTTTGTGTTCTCACATTAGAGGGAAAATTTAAACACAGAGCTTTGTCAATAGTCTTTGTCAGTTTCCCACATTGAGATGGAGATAGTTAAACACAGCCCTTTTGTCAATAGTCTTTGTCAGATTCTCAATTGAGATGGAGACATAGGCAAACACAGAGCAAAAAAGTTTTTGCAGATTCTCCATTGGTTTATGAATATTTCAAACACAGATTTTGTCAATAGTCTTTGCGATTCTCACATTGAGAGGGTATGAATGGAAAACAGAGCTTTTAATAGTTTTTGCAGATTCCCCAAATTGGATATTTAAATTTGAAACAAGAGTTTTGCAGTAGTTTTTGCGATTCTCACATTGAGATGGTTGCATAGTTGCAAACACAGCCCTTTTCAATAGTCTTTGTCAGATTCTCACATTGAGATGGTATGACATGTTAAACAGATTTTGTCAATAGTCATTGCGATTTCACATTGAGATGGTATGAAATTGAAACCCAAAATTTTGTCAATAGTTTTGTCAGATTCTAAATTGAGATGGTTAATAGTTGCAAACACAGAGTTTTGTCAATAGTTTTTGTAATTCTACATTGAGATGGTATGACATAGTTGCAAACAAGATTTTTTAAATAGTCTTTGTCGATTCTCCTTGAGATGATTGAAAAGTTCCAAACACAGAGCTTTGTCAATAGTCTTTGCAGATTCTAAATTGAGATGGAAATTTTTTAGTTAAAACCAACTTTTAAATAGTCTTGTCAGATTTCCTTGAGATGGTAGACATAGCAAAACAGCCCTTTTGCAATAGTTTTTGTCAGTTTCTCCATTGAGATGATAACAATTCCCAAATTTTAATGTTTTGTCAGATTCTCACATTAGATGGTTGACATAGTTGCAAAAAAGCCCTTTTGTCAATAGTCTTTGTCAGATTCTAAATTGAGATAATGAATAGTTGAAAACACAGAGCTTTTCAATAGTCTTTGTCAGATTCTAAATTGAGATGATATGCATTTTTTAAAACAGAGCTTTGTCAATAGTTTTTGTCAGATTCTCACATTGAGATGATATGCAATTGAAACAAGAGTTTTGTAAATGTTTTTGTCAGATTCTCACATTGAGATGGTAGAATAGTTAAACACAGAATTTTGTCAATAGTTTTTGCGATTTCCATTGAGATGTTTGTTAGTTGAAAACCCGAGCTTTAATAAAAAAAGTCCTTGAAGTCGGGGGGCCCCTGATGGCGGGGACACTGAAAAAAAGGGGCTCCTTTCCACAAAAATCAGTCAAAAAACCCCTCCCAGACACCCTGACTCCCCTGAATTCGGGGGCGAATGCAAGAAAAAAAGGAAGAACAAAAACTCGTGACCTTGACCAGGGGGAAAAAAAGGGGTTAGTGGGTATCCCTGCCTTGGAAGACACAGTTGAGCACCACTAGACAAAATTTGGTAAACCTGGAAGAAAAAAAAAGGATCCCCAAACAACAATGAACAGAACAGAGTCTTTTTGAGGAACTGAAGGATGCTAGATTATCCGGGGAAACATAAAGCAAACCATAGACCGGGGGAAATGAAAAAAAATATTGAGCCCCGTCGTGAAGGACAGAGCATGTTATTGATGTTTTCTTTGAAGTTGGTTCTGTTATACAATACTTTTTTTGTGCATTTCAAAAGTATATTTGTTTATATAGATGATATTGTTTCAACAGTTTATTGCTAAATTTGTCATGTTTAAAAAAAAATAAATTTTTATCATTAGTTTAGCTGTATTGGGGGAGCCTACTCATTCTCTTGTGTTAGTTATATTGTTAAGTCTCGATGATAATATCTAATATTTGTTCCATTATTTATTATTTCTGTTTTTTCTCACAATTCTTTTTTTCCTGTTTCAATATTTGAAACCATTTTTATGTTTGTTTTTCCCCTTCACCAATATGTTTAGCTTTAAAAACTTTGGTCCATGTTAGTTTAAAGGCCTTTGTCCCCCATGTTGAGAGTTCTGTTTTTCAGACATTGCATATTTTTTATTTTTCCCAGTTTATTGTTTACAACAACTTTTTACCCAGCTAGGGGTGGTAGAGCGTTGGGATCAAATTTGGTTTCAATTTATTTCCCAAACTTCAAAATCGATATTTGTTTGTTTTTTTTGATTACATTTTTGATACCCCAAAATAAACTCTTTTCCCATTTTACTAATGTTAGCTATACATGTTTTGATTGTAACTATCCCCATTTCCCTCATAGCTGCGGGCCACTAGGAAAAGATAGACAAGCATGTGTAGGACGTGAGACACTTGATGACATGCTGATATCAAATCAAATCATAGATCTAACGAGCTGTGTTTTACTGGAGATAGACAAGCATGTAGTGGACAGTAAACCCCCCCATGACATGCTAAATCAAATTAAATCATAGATCAGCATGAGCTTTTTTTGCCACTAGGTAGATAGACAAGCATGTAGTGGGACGTGAGACACCTGAGACATCTGATATCAAATTAAACAAGATCTGAGCATGAGCTCGTTTCCCACTGGTAGATAGAAAGCTGTATGGACGTGAGCCCTTTGTGACATGCGATATCAAATCAAATCATAGATCTGAGGGGGCCCTTTTTTTACTGGTAGATAGAAACATGTGTAGGACAGTGAACCTTGATGACATGCTGATATCAAATCAAATCAAGATCTGAGCATGAGCGCTTGTTGATTGAACGCATGTAGTGGGACGTGAGACACTGACATGCTGAGATCAAATCAACATGATCTAAATTTTGCGTTTTTTGTTACCTTTTTACAGACCCCCCATTTGTAGATTTTGTTCTAGGGGGGACATGCATTCAAAATGATAAAATGTTAGTAGTGGATATATTGAATGAATAACAACTAATTTATTGTCGGGAGAAAACAGAACAAAATGCATGTCATCACACCCCCAATAGGTCTCATTTCTTTTCAGCTAGAGGTGATTGCAGCAGAGCACTAACACAGCAGTAAATATAAACTTTTCCCGGGCCTTTCAGACTTTGGGGTTTTGTCCTTCACTTTTTAGACCAGTGTGCAGGGGTGGGGGCCAACCCTTTCCCCGGGGGAAATTTCAAGGGGGATTAACCCAAATCATGTTTTCAGCCATTAGATGAATCGCTTGCCCCCTCTACTACAC
This sequence comes from Arion vulgaris, assembly GCA_020796225.1. Classification (NCBI taxonomy): domain Eukaryota; kingdom Metazoa; phylum Mollusca; class Gastropoda; order Stylommatophora; family Arionidae; genus Arion; species Arion vulgaris. Next base: position 13,691 of record JADZMA010000526.1, on the reverse strand, counting down.
AGCAGTACAGGTGAATTTGTGAATATCTCATCAGGTGAATTTTGTGGTGACTTGGGACTACGCACATTTTTGATATAGTATTTAAAGACATCTGCTGATCCCATATTTGACACCCAACTTTCCCCTGTTGTCTGAATTTTATATAAGTTGTTTAAATCTATATAAGGATTGCTGGGGGGCCCAATTATTGGATGAAAGGGAAAAAAAAATTTTTAATTTTAAAAGCAAAAAAAACCCAAAAATTTTGTATATTTTCAATTTGTTTTTGACAGTATCAATGACTTACCTGTCTATCCCCCCCCACTCCCAAACCTAAAATTTCAGCCAGATGGTGGTTTCGGGTTCCCCCCCAATGCTTCAGGGAGGACCTCCCATTAGGAGTACTAATATATAAAGAATCAAACTTCACCTATTTCAGTCAACACAAAAACCCTTTTTTCCCATTATAAAACCCCCATCTCTCCCCCAGTAGTACTTGAATCAATCATGGTTTGGAAGTTTATCTTTTAACCAAAACTTTCACATCAGTCAACAAGTGCTTTTTCAGAAACAGTATCATGATAACATTGTTTCCCCTTTAAAAAAAGAAAACTAGAATAACATGGAACAAAAAAACAAACCCAAAAATTATAGAAAATTTTTGCCATGTTAAAAGACTATTGTCTATTTTGCAAAGATTATTTGAACTTTTTTCCGTGTCTTCTGTGCATATCAATTCAAATATAAATGATTGATAAAAAGGGGCTTTGAAAGGGGGAACAAGAATACTAAAAGGTTTTCAAACACCTTCAGTAAAATGTCTACCAGAGTTATGATTTTTATTGATGGGGATTTCATTTTATATTGGGGAAAAAAACATATAAAAAAAACTATTTATTTTCTTCTGTTTCTCATTTCTAGTGGCAGGGGGGAAGCAACTATTTTTTGATATGGTTTAAAAAACTCATACACCCCCCGTTTTCATTATTGAAAAAAAACTGGTGTTTTTGGATTCCCAGATTCAGCTAGTTGTTTTCTAAATAAATGGAGAAGGCTCGAAAATAAAATAAATAGGATAAATAAAAATTAGTTTATGCAAGCGTAAAAGTGCAAGAATGAACATGTTAAACTTTTTGGCGGGTTTAAATAAATCAAATTTCTCATCTCAGGTTTTTGATAAAGAAATATTCTCATTTTTGTTGCTAATTTTCTGAACACAGGGTTTGTTTCTTTTATTTAAAACTAGTTTAAAAAAAATAACTCACCACTTTTCTAGATTCTATTTAGATTTGATAAATGTCAGATATGTATAGTTTTCTATTTGAAAATATCTGAAACAATATGTTATCAAAAATCAAATGGAAATTGATGTCTGTTGACGTTTGGATAGGACACTTAAAAACCAAATTAACTTGTAAAAAAACATAGATACTGAGAAAATAAATTTAATAAGTTGAAGACTGATGGGCATCTCCTACTCAGATGTCTACTACACACAGCGAAGTTGTCCAACCTATCAGTCATCATATATGCTGATCTAATTCAGATATAGTGTAAGATCTTTTTTCATCATCAAGTAGCTTTCCCCTTTGGGCCCCCAAACATTCAAAAAACTCTGATTCTTAGTTTATCAGCCAGCGTTATTTTCAGATCATAATGACATCTTACCCATATCTTCAGGTCTTCCTCTCTTTTCTTAGGCACCATTCCCTCCAAAAAGATCTTTTCCCAACCCCCTTTTCATTAAAAGGGAACCCCTTTTGTTGATCTATAAACAACAGACACAGAACTATTAGCCAAAATTGTAAAATTAGTCATCATTCAGTTTTTAAAGGGAATGTAAAAGGTGACTTTTATCAGTGCCCTTCATCACCACCAGTTTCTGGATGGATTTTTACTGTTTTCCTGACACTTCACAAAATAGGGTTTACTACCCCGTTAATAACACCAGTGATTCCCTGACTCATGGTGGTAAGATTAGTGCCTAGTCCTATTAGTGGTTGATAAAATATAGGTCTTGTGTTCAAACGAGCCCAAATAGCAAATTTTAAAAACAAAGATGGTGGGAAAATCACTATTAGGACAAATAATAAAAACAGTTCAAAAATAATTGCTAAAATTGTCATCATCCTCAAACATGACTAGTTGTTTCTGAAATGTGACGATGAGAGTTTTTAATCTGGGAAAAGTACTTGTTTACAGAAAGTGCTCGTTTTTTCACCAAAGGGAGTCAGTAAAAATTGGGTTTTACAATCAATGAAAATTTCCTTAAAAAATTGTTTAAATCTTGTTTTTTTTAATATTTACCCAAAATTTACTACTAGGATGTGTGTATTGGGAAAATTTTTGGATATGTGTGTAGGCCCCATTTACTACTAGGAAAATTTTGTGTATTAAATTTTCTAGGGTTATGTGTGTGTATGTCCAACATTTTCTGGATATATTTTTGTGTATGGCCCCTTTACTATAGGATATATGTGTTGTGTTTTGCCCAAAATTTACTACTAGGATATATGTTTTAAAAGTGCCCAAAATTTACTAATAATTGTGTGTTAGGCCCAAAATTTACTACTAGGATATGTGTGATCTGCCAACATTTACTATAGGATATATTTTGTGTATTCCAAAATTTACTACTGGATATATATTGTGTGTTCAACATTTTACTAGGAAAATATGTTGTATGTCCCCCCATTTACTACTAGGATATATTTTGTGTATTTCCAAATTTACTACTAGGATATATGTGTGTGTATTGGGCCCCTTTACTAATAGGAATATGTGTGTGTTTTAAAAATTTACTACTAGGATATTTGTATTAAAAAAAAATTTTCTACTAGGAAAATGTGTGTGTATGTGAACATTTACTAATAGGATATATGTGTGTGTTTTTGCCCCTTTACTCTAGGGTGTGTTTATGTGCCAACATTTACTACTAGGATATTTTTTATGTAAACATTTACTATAGGATATTTGTGTTTTGGGGAACATTTACTACTAGGATATGTGGGTGTGTATTCCCAAAATTTACTACTAGGATATATTTTGGGGAACATTTACTACTAGGATATGTGTGTTTTGGAACATTTTACTAGGATATATGGGTGTATGTAAAACATTTACTATAGGATATTTGTGTGTGTTGGGAACATTTACTACTAGGATATATGTGTGTGTTAAACATTTACTACTAGGATATTGTGTTTTTAAAAATTTTCTACTGGGGAAAATTTTGTGTGTATTAAATTTACTACTAGGATATATGTGTGTGTATGTCAACATTTCTATGGGGTATATGTGTGTTGTATTCCAACATTTACTACTGGAAAAAATGTTGTGTATTCCAACATTTACTACTAGGAAAATGTGTGTGTTTTAACATTTCTACTAGGATATATGTGTGTGTTTTGGCCCCATTTTACTGGGGTATATTTTGTTGTAAGCCCAAAATTTACTATAGGGTATTTTGGTGTGTATATGCCACATTTACACTAGGATATATTTTGTGTAAAACATTTACTACTAGGATATATATGTGTTTAAATTTTTCTAGGATATATATGTGTGTATGTGCCAAATTTACTACTAGGGTATTGTGTGTTTGCCCCATTTACTCTAGGATATTGTGTGTGTATGCCCAAAATTTACTACTAGGGTATATGTGTGTGTTGTCCCCAAAATTTACTACTAGGAAAATATGTGTGTGAGGAAATTATAGTGACACCTTACAAATTTAATTTTTAATTTTACTTTTTTATTGTTTGCATTTTCTGAGCTTTTATATATTGGTTTTCATTTTTATCTTTCTCTGACCTATTCATTTGTTTGATAATTGTTTTTGACATAAGAAGTGTTTAATATGCTTATATCAATCTTTTCCCCTTTTTATTTGTATATTGTCCTACCATTTTGATCATCTAGAACAATAAAGAATTGAACTTTGGGGAGCTTTTAAAAGGATCGCAAGATTCAACACAAGCAAAGGGAACATCAGGACACATAGCAAAATGCCACCAGAAAATGTTGGGTTGATGGGTTGAAAGATATGTAAATTCAGCATGGTCCGTCCGTACACACCTTATGAAGGATAGCAAAATATACTTACTTTTCCTGCAAAACATTTGACATAAACAAAAACAAAACTAATTGAAAATGCCCCTTTTATATATATATTTTTGTTTGTTTTTGTATACACTTCAACTTGTATATGATCCAAATTGTAAACTTTTGGAGCTTTTTAATGTAACAAAACATCCCCAAATTACCATTTTTGTAAGCTCAAAGTCTATAGATTTTTTCCCAAAAGTTCTGTCATGTTTGTATAGTTACACCCCAACTACTTCCCTTAAAAACAAGGATATGGAATCCGATGAAATGCAGAGTCAGTCAGCCAAAAATTTACCCAAAATTCAATTCATATGTACTCTCTGCATCAACATTGACTAAGCCAGTATAGGGGTTAAAAAAAAAGAAAACTTGGTCCCAAAAATGATTTCTAAAAAAAAATTTAGATTAAAATATGAAGGAATCCCAAAATCAGATAAACTGTTACAACACTAAAGAAACATCCATTTTTTTTTTTAAATAATAAACCAAGAGGAAATATAATGAGATTGCTATTATAGACATATAAATTGAAATATCACTATAACTTGATCCCATGTGAACATATTCTCTTTAAACTCAAGACTAACAGTGTACAAATACAAAAGTCTAATATGTTGTCATAATATTAAAAAAACCAAACACAAAAATAATACACCCAGTGGCTACCGGGGGCCCCAAAATTTGGGGGGTGAAAAGAATCACTTTTTTCCTGCCCTGATGTCAGAGGCGACTAAGGGGTTTGGGTGAGATTGCATGCATTTTCCTAAAAGTGTAAAATCTAGTTTAGGGGGCCCACCAAAACCCAAAGTGCAACGATACACGTTCTTGGAAAAATCAAAATATACAAAAGAGTGATTAAAATTGGTTTAAAAAAAAAAAAAAAAGAATAAGAGCGACCATAGGGTTTTTGGGCATATAATGCAAATTTTAACATTTGGGCAACAGGGAAAAATTCAGGGGGGGGGATTGAGATGTTGGGTGGCCAGTTGCTCAACAAAAGATCCCTAAAAACTGATTAACTGCCAAGGGGGGTTGTGGGGGACATGACCGCCTACCACAGCCCTTTATTGATTGAATGGTCCAGAGATAGGTAAAACTGAGATACCTTCTTTTGGGGGACACTAGATTTGAAAGTCCTATTTTGAAGAAAAGCTTGTATCCATTTAACATCTTTTCATGGATTCACATATTGAGCATCTTCCCAAGAGGCCCTTCCCAGACCTTTAAAAGCTTTTTTAAATCAATAAACAGCAGTTATTCTTTTACCCGGTCATAGAATCAGTTTTATTCTGTACCGTCTGGTTTATCTTTTGTTCTGCAGCCCTTTTAAACCCTACCTGAATATTATCAAGTGATGGATGTTTTAAAAACCTAACATTATTTTAAACACCATTCTTTGCCACCCAAACAAATAATGGATTGTTTTGGGGGCATCTAGTTTCCCCTTTAAAGGGTGGAAGGGATATTGGCTTTATGATAAGCAGCAGGTGTCTTGGCCTCTCACCAAATTCTATTTCTAACATTTTAAAAAATGGATAACGTTTTGTTCTTAATCTTATATGCACCTGGGGGTTTTTAGATTTTAGTTTTTTCCCATTTTCCCTCTCATTTTTCCCCTAGAATCTTATTCATGATTTTTCCCTCTCACACTACCACTAGAATCTTATTCACAGATTTTCCATCTCACTTACTCCTAGAATTTATTCCCTGATTTTCCCTCTCCCGTATCACCCAGAATCTTATTCACATGATTTTCCATCCCACCTAGAAACTTATTCACATGATTTTCCATCTCCCTTCTCCACGAATCTTTTCACAGTTTTCCCCCCCACGATCACACTAGAATCTTAATACATTTGGGGTCAAACACAAAAATCATTACAGTTTTCCATCTCACCTACTCACCTAGAATCTTTTTACATGATTTTCCCTCTCCCCGTATCACACTAATCTTAATACATAAATCTTAAAAAACAAAAATCTTATTACATGATTTTTCCCTCTCACATGTACTCACACTAGAATCTTTTTAAGGTTTTCCATCTCACCTAGAATCTTTTTCACATGATTTTCCATCTCCCTTTTCACACTAAATCTTAATACACTAGAATCTTAATTACTAGAATCAAAAAACTAGAACTTTTTCACATGATTTTTCCCTCCCCGTCCACTGAATCTTAATATAGAATCTTAATACACTAGAAACTTATTCAATATTTTCCTCTCCCACTCACTAGAATCTTATTCCCTGATTTTCCCTCTCCATACTCACTAGAATCTTATTCACATATTTTTCCCTCTCACACACTACCCAGAATCTTATTCACATGCACAAATGTTTCTCTGATGCTATTTTTACCTTGAATAAATCCCAAAACTTTATCAGCTGTTTTTTCTTGTGCTTCTTTTAAAATTAGATTTATTTTTTTAATTTTCAGCTTTCTGTTTTTCAAGTTTAGATGGTTTATTGTTCTTTCTTCATGAGTTAGACTATGTCAAATGTCTTTTTCTTTCCCCCCCTGCAAAATATACTTCGCTTTGGAAAACATCCATTGTCAGGACTTTGTAGGGTTTATTTTAATTCATCTTTGCACTGAAAACCTCTGACCATGGGGTATTCTTGTTTAGATGGTCTCTTTTACCCAAAATTTTTTGCTCTTCATTCAAGATGTTTCAAGTTCTAACTTTTTTTCTATAGCCCTTTTGTTTTGGGCACACTCAGATTTCAATGTTTTTCTTGAGAACTCTTTTTCATTTGGCCAGTTCTTTCTTTTCACATGGCAAAGGGAGGATATAAGTAAATTGGTTTAATCCTTCAGATATTAGAGCCGGCACTGCACCTGCCCTTAGTTCCATTCAATGAGCATCAAAATTTTAAAAATAGTGACATTTTTGATGTTGTTGCCGATCCTGATTGCTGTAGTACATCTTTTTACTAGAGGCCCCCGGCACTTTACTTGCTGGAGCAAACTTTGTTCTTAATTGAAGGATGTGTGTAAAGAAAAAGGGGGTAGGAAGGATAAACAGTTTCTCCCCCCCTCATGTTTGAGTCAGAGGCCGCTCGGGGGAAAAAAAAAGCTGTGAGATTTAAATTAGAATCACGACCCGTCAAATATTGACTGTTCCCACCACCTCACCCAATGTCACTAAAATTAACATTTAAAAAATTTAACGATAAAACTTTTGTGGGAAAATTTTTTTCTTTTTTTAGATTTCATTTTGCTTCAATTTTTTTTTGCTTGCATTTATAAAAAGTGGTAGAAAGTAAAAGATAGTTTAGTTTTCTTTCAATATAATATTATTTATTGTTTAGTTTAGTTTTGCTTTCTGTTCTGCTTTTCCATTATTGATGAACTTGGAAACATCAAGTTTCTGTTTTGTTTTTAAAAAAAACGCTTATATGCCCATGTATTTAGAAAACCACAAAATCCCTATAATCATTTTATTGTTTTAGCCCTTTTCTTTTTGGCTTTTTAAAAGGGCTGGGGGCACCCGGGGTTTTGTTTCTAATTTCAGCCCCATTTGGGTCATTGGGGGAAACCCGAGATCCCGAAGGATTAAAACCAATCCCGTTTTAAAGGGCATAAGACCCCAAAGGGAATGGAACTTTATATGATGAAAGAAATTGGGAAAGGGAGGGAAAACAAATTTATTTTAGTCTTGTGTTGTCTGATGTGTAGAGATTGACAAAAATAAAAAAACTTGTATCAGCTTTGATCTTTAGTCTGGGTTTCTTTCTAGTTCTGCTTGGGGTGGTCTAATCTTTCAGCTAAACAAATCCGAAAACAACCAATATCATCCACCAGGAAATACTGGATCACTGTAGTATTCCAGAAATGAGCGGGAGTCAGACTGGTTAAGGGCAAACAAAAATTTAAAGTAACAAAAAAAATTATAAAATAGATAAGGTACAATTTGGGGAAAATATAAAACATGAAGGCACAAACCAACAGCAAACACCCAATGTCACAACATGATCTTTAAAATTGAAAAAAATATAACGGAAGGCAGTAAACCAACACAAACACCAAAAACCCCCTCAGCAGCTAAAAAACATTTTTCATTCAACATGACACTGTAGGCTCAAACACCACACAGAAAAAGACTGCCCTTTTGGATGTCTGGGTAAAACATCCCAAAAAAGCTGATGTATGAAAAACGGGGCAAGGACATTTCGGGAGCAACATGCCCCGGGTTAGTGAAGGGGGATTAACCAAGACCCTGCCCCCACCCCCACCGGGGACCCCGAAACAGACTTTGGTTCGGGCTGGGTAAGGGGAAAAGGGTATGGGGAACTACTGGTATGGGCAGTGAACACGGAAAATGCGGTCCAAATCAGACAAAAAGCATGCATCTCCCGGCGATGTCCAAAAAACAAAACGCAAGTTTGGAAACTTCAAGGAGTAAGAGCGCAGTGAAAAAAAAATCCTGGAGAAAAAAGACCGCATCAGGGGTGAAAGGAAGAGGTGATCCCCAAGAGGCGGACCCCCGTGGGGAAACCGGAGCCAGCTTTTCCCCCCTTTTCTCTCGCCCCCGAGTCCGATATGCCGGGCTCGGGGGAGTTTCCCGGGCCCCATTGGGCCCCAAATTCAGGTCTTGAACAGAAATGAAAAAACACTAGTCATCAGTGAAGAAAAACCCCTCCCGGGTAAAGGGGGCTAACAAATTGTCAGCGGGCAAAATAAATAAACCGATGAGTAAAACAAAAGTCTCGGGTGGTTGAAAGGCGGCAATCAAAGGGGCCCTGAAGAGGGGACAGGGAAAGGGGGCTCGGGGGCGGGCCACCCCAAAAGACCCGATGAAAAATGGAAAAGCAGTGGCTTGAAAAAAACAATGGTCTCTGTGTTTCTGGGGAAAACTGTAACCCTCGGGCCATACATGGGAAGATTGCAAAACCCCTACAGAAAGCCGAGAAATCTTTGGGACATTGACCGGCGCAAATTTTAAAATTGTTTTTGTCCGAAACGCCTCCCCGGAAAAAAACCCTGAAGTACAGTTATTTTTAAAATAAAACCCGGGAAAAACGGGTGGGGGATATTGGATGCAAAAATTTTGTGGGTGGCTGTGGGAACTTTTAGAATACCTTTTAGTCCCGTCTATTTTCCCGGGGGCAGGAAAAACGGGAAAACTTGAAATTACCAAATTGAGAATACTCCACTGAGGTTAACTCACCGCTGAAAAACAGAGGAACACCCCCAAGGAACACTACCCCCAGCTGGGAAATATAAGAAAACAAAAAAAATCTTCTCCCCCAGAAGAAGCCATTAAGAACATGAAAAAAAAAAATAGCCCTAAACCCCAAAATCCAAACATTCAAAACTGGGTTCTAGATGCAGCAGAAATAAAATCCCAAAAGGGAAGGGGAAAACTACCACCTTTGGTCCCCCAAACTGGGAAAAGGGTTCAGCTGAACTCAGCATCCAAAAGGGAAAAAATGAACAGGGCCCCACAGATGTTTCCCCCAAAAACAAGACAAAGGCAATTTTCCCAAAAAAAAGAAAAAAAAGCATGGGGCAGTTGGCATGAAAAAACTGCCCCCCAAATCTAAAAAAGACACTAAAACTATGGAACCTACAAAAACCCCAAATGGTGACGGAAGAAAAACCAAAAATTTCTACACAAGACACAGGATTTGTCACCGGGAGAGCAGCAGCAGACCTTCAGAACCTATCAATTGGAAAAATCAGGTCCAAAATTTAACAGGCAAGAAAAGAAGTTAAAAAAAGTCAAAGCAACTGTTGAATATCTTCCTTCCCTCCCAACAGACGCATGAAGCATGTTTTTGCAGGGGCTAGAAAACCAAATAAAAAGCTAAAGGAGAAAAAAAGGGACCTGGGCAGATGGAAATTTCCAATAACCTTAAACAACTTGGGCCCTTTGGAAAAGGGTTTCTCCTCAGCATTTTTCCCGGCTGGAAAAAAGTCAAATCCCATCAACCTGGAAAGGACACATCTCCCCCTCTTAAACCGGCAAAGGGCAAAAAAACCAAAAAGCTATAGACCCATCAGCCCTCAGCTGTGCAGGGGAAAATTTATGGAGAGGGTTAAACAGGGGACAATTAAGAAAAAAATTCATTGCTTTTTTTTTTCTTCCCCCCCCCCCCAAGACCGGGTACAGACAAAAAAAAACAGAGGGCCAATGGCTTACTCACCTGGACATTGGGTTTCAGAAAAAAGTAACACCATTTTTTGACCTGTCCCCGGCATTTGATAGTATGGATGGCCCCCGCTGGTCCACAAACAGGAGTCTAAACATTTCTCGGATGAAACCCCCTCTCCCACACAGCCAGGTAAAATAGACAACCACCTTAGATAAAAATGGGAAGGGGTTCCAAGGGGTGTAATAGCACCAATGTATTCTAAAATAAAAATGACACCCAAATTTTTCCCCCGAAGGGCCAAACAGCCTACATGGCACCCAATCGGGCAGCTGAAACACACTCAAAAAAAATCCATTACTACAAGAAAAAAGAACGGGCAAAAGCTGGGGCCTCAAAATTAACCCACAAAAACCACAGCAATTTTTTTCCGTCTCAACAAGGAAAAAAAATTCTAATTTTGCAAAAAAATACCCCAAAAAGATACATCCACCCTTCCCTTGAATCACCCCAGAAAGACTTACCCAAGCCAAACATGAAAAATTAAAAAAAACCTACAAAAAACTTGCTGTGATGAAGAAACTGCTGGCAGCCCCGGGGGCAAAAAAAAATAAAACGGTCTACACTGGAGATAGACCCCTCATGGAAATGGCTGCCTTGGACAACAGCACAAAACAAAAAAACAGAAACAGACAAGGTACAAAACACTAAAAACCGGGGGCAATGAAAGAGTCCCATCTAGAAATAAAAAAAAGACTCTAGAACTCTGCAGTTTAAACACTCACCCCTTTTAAAACTAAAACGCCTAAAAAACACCCTGGAAAAGTCCCAACCATCTAAAAGAATTTCATGAAATTCAGACATCAAAACTGACCCCAAAGTAGGGAACCCTAAAACCCGAGCCATGGGCATTACCAAAAAGGCCCAAATCCCCAGAAATCTAGGAATAATGTCCAAAAAAAAACAGAAGAGCAAAAAGCCATTTTCCCCAAATGCTACTAAAAAACAATATCCCGAAAGGACAGTTTCAGATGCTAGCACAGATGCTACGAAAAAGGCAGTGAAACCATCCCCCCCAAGGAAACAAGAAAAACCTCTGGCAGGGAAAACATACCAACGGGAGAGGAACAGCTCTTCTTTTAGCCATCAGATTCTCAACAACCGCAAATTTGAAAAATATTGCAGTCTTTGGGATTCAACCGTTCTCCAAACAAGAAAGTCTTCCCGGAATAGGAAAAAATCAGCTTTTGTCAAAAAAAACCAACTGGTCTTTCAGTGGGTACCAGTCACTGGAACCAGGAACAAAAGGGTGACAAAACCAAGGGCGGGGAATAAAACACCAAAACAAAAAATTTTAAAAGCGACTCTCCCGAAAAATCCAAAAAATGATCTGGGGAAACAAATGGAGGGTCCCCCAGCCGGGGTATAAATAACTCAGAAAAAACAGACCAGTTTCAGACTTAGAACGGGGCACGCGTCCAGGCACACCTCCACAGAATGGGTCTCAGGGACTCTGCAGCCTGCACCTGTGGAGCACCTAAGCAGTCCCCAGAGCACATCCTGCAAGACTGCCTAGTCTGGGTAGTGAGGCGATAGATCTGGCCAACAGAAACAACCCTACAAGACAAACTATGGGGAACCGGTGAAGACCTCAGCGCACCGCCCTGTTTATGACACATACGATAGTGCATAGCAAAAATTGATTGCAGAAGAAGAACTCACTGTGGATAGAAAAGTCAAGCCGATAATGTAAAGGTTGACCAAACATTGACTAAGCAATATTTTTGGACACTGATCATCCTACAGAGTGAGATGATGTCCAAGCACCATGGCTCAGATCATCCTTCACAGAGTGAGATGACGTCCAAGCACCATGGCTCAGATCATCCTACACAGAGTGAGATGCGTCCCATGCCACCATGGTTCAGATCATCCTACACAGAGTGAGATGACGTCCAAGCACCATGGCCTCAGATCATCCTGCACAGAGTGAGGGATGACGCTCGTCAAGTACCATGGCTCAGATCATCCTACACAGAGTGAGATGACGTCCACATGCCCGATGGCTCAGGATCATCCTACACAGAGTGAGATGACGTCCAAGCACCATGGCCATAGGCTCGAGATCATCCTCACAGAGTGAGATGGCGTCCAAGCACCATGGCTCAGACTCAAGATGGATCGTTCAGCGCCTGATCATCCTACACAGAGTGAGATATGGTCCAAGCACCATGGCTCAGATCGAGTGATGCGTCCAGACGGCTGATCATCCTACACAGAGTGAGATGATGTCCAAGCACCATGGCTCAGATCATCCTACACAGAGTGAGATGACGTCCAAGCACCATGGCTCAGATCAAGATGACGTGACGCTGATCATCCTACACAGAGTGAGATGAGTCCAAGCACCATGGCTCAGATCAAAACCCACCTACACAGAGTGAGATGAGTCCATGCCATGCACCATGCGCTCGAGGATCATCCTACACGAGTGAGATGACGTCCAAGCACCATGGCTCAGATCCAAAGTGATCGTTCAGACAGCTCAGATCATCCTACACAGAGTGAGATGACGATCCAAGCCACCATGAGCTCAGATCATCCTACACAGAGTGAGATGACGTCCAAGCACCATGGCTCAGATCATCCTACACAGAGTGAGATGACATCCAAGCACCATGGCTCAGATCAGAGATGGCGTCAGACGCTGATCATCCTACACAGAGTGAGATGACAGTCCAAGCACCGATGGCTCAGATCATCCTACACAGAGTGAGATGACGTCCAAGCACCATGGCTCAGATCAGATGATCTCGCGCGATCATCCACAGAGTGAGATGACGTCCAAGCACCATGGCCTCAGGGATCATCCTACACAGAGTGAGATGATGTCCAAGCACCATGGCTCAGATCATCCTACACAGAGTGAGATGAGTCCAAGCACCATGGCTCAGATCATCCTTACACATCGAAGGATGACGTCCAAGCCACCATAGGCTCAGATCATCCTACACAGAGTGAGATGACTCCAAGCCCATGGCTCAGATCATCTACACAGAGTGAGATGACGTCAAGCACCATGGCTCAGATCAGAGATGATCGTCCAGACGCTCGATCATCCTACACAGATTGAGATGACGTCCAAGCACCATGGCTCAGATCAGAGATGATCGTAAAGGCGTAGATCCAGCCCTAAATATACGGCAGAAAGGATCGCACCTAGGCGAGCTGCCCTAGTAATAAACAGCTGGTTGAAACCAACATGCAGCGAAGGATAAGCAACTGAGCTCCAATTGTTACAGAAGGCAGTGCACGTACACCCGTTCTTGGCGTCTGGCTGGTAAATAGAATGATAAAAACACTAGAATGATAAAAACAGCCGTAAAGACGATCACGGTATTAGTAGTAATAGTATGGCAAACTATTGGCCACATGACCAGTTTTGGACAGAAAAGCATCAAAGACACTCAAAAATTTTTGAAAGCTTTGAAAAGAAACCCTTGATTGG
>JADZMA010000525.1:0-33587 GCA_020796225.1 Arion vulgaris | reverse complement strand
AAAATTATGGGGGCCCCAAAAGAAATGGGAAAAAATAGGGATTGGCTAGAATTTCTGAGCCCACAAAGGATTCATGATTTCAACAGTTTGGCAAGAAGCAAAGTCTTTTTTTGGGGGTTTATGGAATTTATGATTTTTATAACACAGGTCTGTGGTGATAAGTCACTGCACCGTCGTCCAACCTACATACATGCGAACATGCTGGGCAGACAGGCTAGAGAAGATGGATTAAGGATGTAACTGATGGTTTGAACATGACGGCTGCAGAGGCGGACATCTGTCTACGAGAGAGAAATTCCGAGGTCTAACGTGGCAAAGTTCTGCTCAGGATAAGTATTTGATGATGATGATGTTGACATGGCAAGTATCACGTGCGTCTTTTCGACATGTATCACACTCGTGTTCAGAATGTAGGACTGGGGCACATTGTCTTTCCTTTTCAGGTGACATAGTGACCTGCCGACAGGGTCAGAGACAAAGATGATATAGCTACGACCTTTCCGTATAAACGTATTGATTAACTGTCTGGTGTGCACAATCAAGATTGAAAGTTGGTTCAATCAATGCATGTATGACATGGATAATAACACGGCCATTAACACACGTGCGCTGGTGGGAGGGCAATATATCCAACGGTCGTTAGGTTGCATATATCGCGGCGTGAATTTCAATATAGGTCTGTGATATTAATAAATACCTGAACTAAGATATGCTGACGAGACAGTGTTACTGTCAACATCACAAAAAAGTATTGAGAAATTAATAATTGAAGTGCAAGAGACAGCAGGAAAACATAATCTATATCTTAATGTAGTAAACAAAAATAAAGAAAATGTGAATAGTTTTGAATATCTTAGTTCACTGCTAACAACAGATGGAAATGGGATGAAGGACATTAAAAGAAGAACAAACATGGCTTTACAAAAATTAAACAACTAAAAACAGTATGGAACGGAACTGATAGGAAAACAAAGATCAGAATACTATGAGCATGCATATTCCCAGTGGCAACGTATGGGTATGAAGCATGGACATTTGACAAGACAGTGGGAAAACATATATGTGCTTTTGAATATAAGTGTTACAGAAGAGTCCGCAATATATCATGGACAGAGAAGAGAACAAATGCATCTATCCAGAAAGAACTCAAAATCAAAAAGAACTGGCTGATGCTACAAATAAGAATGAGAAAATGGAAATATTTGGACATATAAAAGACATGAAAGGCTGAGAAGACCATCATGGAAGAGGCATACAATGAAGAGAGGATGACCACGGGAAGATGAATTCAGGATGTAACTGATGGTTTGAACATGACGGCTGCAGAGGCGGAACATCTGGCTCGACAGAGAGAAATTCGAAGGACTGTTGGGTGGCAAAGTTCTGCTCAGAACAAGCTATTTGATGATGATGATGATGATATTGATAGCATCATCATCAAGACAGATAATATCTTGGAAGTTCTTCGAGCGATGCCACCTGCTGCTACTGTCCAGCAATGTCAGTTGTTCTTATATTGTACAGGGACTAGTACAAGCTCGTACTGTTAAATTCTTTGCACAAGATCTGCAATGTCCACTGTAACAATACAATGAAAACTTGATAGCTGAGAATCTTCTTTCTGTTGAGGCCTCAAGAAAACGAGCTGCGCGAAATGACAGAACACACGATACTCCCATGACTAATTTTGATCATGTATGCCCCACCTGTGATAGGATTGTGTTCAGGACTCTCAGTCACCTCGTACACACCAGAGAAGTGCAACAACACACGTCCGAAGCTGTTGCTATCATCGTTTGTGATGGACGTCTTTTACTATTATTATTAGATGCAAACAAGCACTGCGGTAGATGTCTGAGGCGTAGAGTGATGCATTATGATCAACCAAATCTATCGTAGTGCAGTGGTGAAGACATTAAAATAGGTTGCTACAATGGAGGACATGACACGTATAGGGTGTATCCTATGACACGTATAGGCGTATCCTATGACACGATATGAAGGCGTATCCTACCGAATGTAGCACGTAGTAGGTGTATCCTATGACACGTATAGGCGATCCATCACATATGCACGTATAGGCGATCCTATGACACGTATGGCGTATCCTATGCACGTATAGGGTATCTATGACACGTATAGGCGTATCCTATGACACGTATAGAGCTATCCTATGACACGTATAGGCGTATCCTATGTTCGAGAGGTGTTGATTGCTAGAACTCTCACATGTGTTACCGGGGCTGCAAGGGGACAAAGAACAGTAACACTGCGACCTACAAGGCATGTCGTAATAGGCGATTGAGGTAGGGGTCTGGGAAGCTTTTTAAAATCGTGACAGATCCTTTGCAGGACATAGCCATCAACAACAGTAAACGAGTCATCGATTTTCTAGGCCTCACTTATACGTTCAGTAGTTTGCCATTGCTTTCTGAACGTTATATCGAAGCTACCCTAGTAAATAAAAAAGCATCGGAAATCGGATGAGCTGGCTTAGTTGTAGGCGCATACGTACAATCGCTCTTAGGCTCGGATCACATACAAATCACAAGAGTGGTTAACAAGTGGGTCGCTATGGAGCGTCCGAAGAAGAAGATAGCTAGAACGGAACTGGGCTGATCCTCACAAGCATGCATCCTCAAGCATGATCCTCACAGGCATGATCCTCCGGCATGATCCTCACAAGCATGATCCTCACAAGCATGATCCTCCAAGCATGAGTCCTCACAGCATGATCCTCACAGGCATGATCCTCACAGGCATGATCCTCACAAGCATGATCCTCACAGGCATGATCCTCACAAGCATGATCCTCACAGGCATGATCCTCACAAGGCATGATCCTCCAGGCATGATCCTCACAAGCATGATCCTCACAGGCATGATCCTCACAAGTATGATCCTCACAAGCATGATCTCACAGCATGATCCTCACAGGCATGATCCTCACAAGCATGATCCTCACAGGCATGATCCTCACAAGCATGATCCTCACAGGCATGATCTCCTAGCATGATCCTCACAGGCATGATCCTCCAAGGCATGATCCTCACAGGCATGATCCTCACAAGTATGATCCTCACAAGCATGATCCTCACAGGCAGTCCTCACAAGATATAGATCCTATAGCGACTATGTCCTCTGCATGATCCTCACTGGCCATCACTCACAAGCGAGTTTCGAATCTGTTGTCGTATCTATTCCTCTTCATATCCGTTTGCCAAGTCAGAACTTCCGTGAGTTTTCAATTGTTGCTTCTGAAGCTTTTCTCTGTAGTTTCCACGTAGACCACAATCGTCCCTAGTCCTATCAGAGACTGAAAGGTAAAATGTAGGTCCAGATGTTCCATTTAGCACGAAAAGAACCGCTGAGCAGACTGGAAAGAGCAGACTGAAAAGAGCAGACTGAAAAGAGCAGACTGGAAAGAGCAGACTGGAAAGAGCAGACTGGAAAGAGCAGACTGGAAAGAGCAGACTGGAAAGAGCAGACTGGAAAGCCGCTGCTCGGACAAAATTCATTAGAAAAAAAAAAAAATAATTCCTGCAGAATATTTACCATCTTAAAAATTACATCCAGGATCTCGGGTGCTGGCAGGTTCGTGCACTGCCCTGAAATATTTTTGAAAGGAACGGAGCACACATGTAATTCACTGAATTGCAATGATGAGGTGCTATCAATCAATCAATCAACCCAATCTTTAATTCCATTTACTCGTTCCCACGTGTTTCAATTGTTTATTCTTTCTTTTCTAAAATAGTTCCCGTCAGACCAAAATCTTTTAACTCTCTTTCTCCAGTTCTTCTTTATGTTTCCTTTGAACGTCCAGGCCTTCTCGTTCCATCAGCTGCCCATGGGACTGTCATTGCAAATCATAATCATTTATCCTTGCTGAATCTGCAGCGAGAAAAAAAGATAATTGCTGGGTTACAGACATCTTAAAACTACAATACCACGGTATTTCAAGCGACGAGCGTGCATTCTCGAACACCGATCATCAGTTAACATGCGACGCATGGGCAAAAATCAGAAAAAGGGCACAGAAGAAACTGCAACCGTATAAATACATCACTCGTGTTGTGAAACCACCCACGTTTGCTGAGGCGTTCAGGGACAAAATAGTAATCCAGCTAAGGCAAGTCGTAACAGGTGATTGAGGTAAAACCCTGGGCAAGCTACCTAGTGAAAAGCCTCGCAGAAGTGGATCATGGTTTCTTGGGGCACATAACTGGCACAACTACAAATCGCTCTTAGACTCGGATCACATACACATCACAAAGTATTTAACATGGTCGATATAGAGAGTTCAAAAGAAGAGGTAGAAGTATAATGAAAGAATAAAATCTTAGACGGGAATAAACAAACATTGACTAACAAGTATTTGGAAGAATTATCAATTGCATACGTGTGTTTGATTCATTCAAACTTGTATTACAGGTGTGTTGTTGGCCGTTATACTTACAAGAATTAACCCATAATTCTGCATTATTAACAAATGATACTGAGATAACTGTTGACAATATTGTTGACATTTGTACCCTGAGCTCTGTCTGACGTCAATATGAACACAAGAAGAGTACAGATAACAAGTCCTAGAAAGAAGATAACGTCAGAGATAACAAACGTATTGTTTATGTTGTGTTAAATTTAAACAACCGTTTCCCAACTGAGTTCTTGGAACCCTGGGATCACGGTACTCCCCAGGGTCCTCAAGTGTTTGAAGCAATGTTATGATCTTGCCATTTCAAAAGGTAATTTTGCTAAACATTATTTTTTTTCCCGATCCAGAAGCCGGCTTTTCGCTCTTCGGCTCGGTACGCAAAATTCTAACCCTTGGGTTTCCCGGTGCCACACACCATAAACCCTGGGAATCTGTTTTTTCTGCCCATCCGCAGTGACCGCACACACAAAAGGATAGTCCCCCGTATAAACCGCTACACACGCTGCAGACGGGCGCAAAACATGTAAAACATTGGTAAACATGCTACTGCCATAAAACATGTATAAAACATGTATAAAACATGTAAAACATGTTAAACATTTAAACATGTATAAACATGATAACATTATAAAACATTATAAACATGTATAAACATGTTAAAACATGTATAAAACTGTATAAAAAACAGAGGTAAACTAGTTCGCTGCGAATTAAAGACGGACCAGACTGGAGTATAAATGTCTGACAGGACAAAATGAAAGATAATTTAAAGTTTACCACAGTCTAAAAATGGAACCAGTTAACTGTTGGTGTGATGTAATAAACTCCATTGCTAAAAAGATTTTCATATAGAAACTTTTGGAGGTCCAAATGTGATTAAAAAGAGTCAGCAG
Source organism: Arion vulgaris (assembly GCA_020796225.1). Classification (NCBI taxonomy): domain Eukaryota; kingdom Metazoa; phylum Mollusca; class Gastropoda; order Stylommatophora; family Arionidae; genus Arion; species Arion vulgaris. Next base: position 28,256 of record JADZMA010000525.1, on the reverse strand, counting down.
TAATGCATGGTTTGAGAACCGTTGAAATAAATAATCAGCTTGGAGATATTTGATATCTTTGTCAATTTTTAAACGGATGTTAGTGGTCAGACAAGAAGAAAGAAAAGAAATAGATTATTAGTTACAAATAAATGCATTAGACACAGTTCGGTTGTTCATATCGCCTTAAGTTAGCCACACATTCATTTCTGCAGCTTTTATTTACTAGGTCTTCCTGAGCCCTACCTCAGTGGCCTCTTGAATGCCTTTGTAGGTCGCAGGGGTTATTCTTCTTCTCTTGTGGCGGCAACACAGACAGCAACATATGGATGTTCCCCAGTGTTCCGGCCCCCAAGTTTTGGGGTGAAAAGAATGAACCACTTTTCCTCCATGTATTAAGGTCTAAGAGGTTGTGTGGGGGGCTAGTACCCCACCTAAACACTAGATGGCTACAGAACGGAGGCGAACCAGAAGTAAACTTGGCGGGGAACCGGACACATCGCCGAAGGAAACAGGGCAAAATTTGGTTCTGAAGATGTGAGTAAAAACCATATCTAAGACTGTTAATCATTTTCCACACGAATATAATTTATGGAGGGTCTGGTATCGGTCTGGCAGTGATCGAGAAGAAATGAATTTCAAGTAGCATTGGTCTCAACATTCAACATTCCACTTTCATGCTTACGTTATGGTCCATAAATTCGCTCCATATGTCGGATGCCCAGATAACATACATGTTTTTCAAGTTTGCTTCTAGCACAATAAATCATGAACATGTATTGATTTATTACGCAATATCTCAAAATCCAAATCTTACGCATCCTGAGTTTTATGAAGGCCCCGCATAACACAATATGGACAGACACATGAAGCGTGATAGATAAATTCATTAAAAAACCCTAAAGGGGAATTACAAAGAAAACATGTTCATGTACATTTGTTTAAAAACGGGCCAATGTCCATTTGATTAAAACAGACACAGATGTCCTTTGATTAAAACAGCTACAGATTTCTTTTATTAGATCTCGTTCGTGGTTATAAAATACCAGGACAAGTTGGCTAACCGTTGAGCCTTTGACTGGTTCGAAGGTCGAGGTTTATCAACTCAAAGTTCTGTTTATAAGTACATTTCCCCATAGATCCTTAGGGTTGTTGCTGGGGCTATAGAGTTGTGCTTTGTGAGATTACTCAGCGGTGGCGTGCCATTTCTGTGGGGGACTAGGCTATTGGGTTAACAGTAATAAAATAAATCCCTTGAGTTTAGACCCTTTTCACCGTTGGTGCCAGCGCTCCGGAAGCCAAAATAGAACACTGTGACCTGAGGCATGCCAAAGGCGCCCTGATGTAGGACTGGGTATTTAACCTGTCATAAGCATCCAGAAATCGGATGTGTTTGACCTCTTATGGCGCATAACTGGCAGGTACACTCTCTCTTAGCTCGATAATACAAATCCACAGGGGGTTAAAGTGTCGATATAGACTTTGAAGAAAAACCTTTAATGTTCCCATCCACATTTGATTAAACAGCCACATACGTCAGAGATGAACGTTGACTTATCAATTTTATAGACCAAACGTGATGTAATATTTTTAACTCATCTTTGTTAGAAAATTGAACCTTGGAACAATTCTTTCAATAATATACAAATTAAAGAGAAAAGTGTTGTAGGTCTTGATTACTCTAGTTATGTAATAACTAGCAGTTTACGCGTTCTTTCCCGGAATTTCTTAAATTAGTTGAATGTTGAACACTTTTAAAGTTCTTTTGCTATCATCCCCCTGATCTTCCAATCGTTTTCCTCTCTAGTTTCCTCATCAATCGTCTTTCACTCCTCCGACCCTTTAGTCAAGCCTAATAACAATCTTTCTTCCTCTTTTCCCCATGTTTCTATCCCCCCTTTTATCATTCCCCAAACACTATCTCTAACTTACTTTTAATATATCTACAAAATTGTATCATTCAAGTCCCAACAGTGGATTGGGTATTAAAAAACATGCCAGACCCCTCAAAATCAGCTGTTTCCATTAATAAAAATAGTTTTCTCCATTAATAATAATTCCTCTCGTCCCTTTCCGTTACATGGGCCTAAAGTAATTTCTCCATACCGCTCTATCCTGGGCAACTCGTAATCCCCTCCATGGAACTGGATATTTCTGCCTTAGCAAAGTTTGTTTCAGGTTCCCCTATTTCGACCTCTCGTTCTTAAACCCCTTTGCATCCCCTTCAATGCCTCTTGATATTCGTGTAATTTCTCCTAAAGGTTGCCCAACATATCTCCATCTTCTCTTCTTTTTAGTTGTCAGTGGTTGACCAACATTCTCTGATTTCATCACTTCCCCTAAATTCGTTCCATTTATATACATTATTTTTGAACATCTATTTTCAATGCTCTTCTTATTTTTTCATGCTTGGGGGAAAACTGTATCAATTGACATAAATGCCTCTCATTTCGGGAGGAAACTTGATCTAAATTCCAGTATTGATAAATAACAACTGGCAAATTTAATTTATTCAGATTATAAGTGATCGATAGTGCCCAAAATTTTAATAACAATGAAAGGGGGAAAACATTTCTTGGCCTTCCGTAATTGAACATGGCACCAGACGTCTATTCTTCGACCATTGCCAATGTTAAAATACTTAAATATTAAATATTACGTAACATTTAACTCACCATCGTTTAACATGTGACCGGCAATTGAAATATGGATACAATTTTTTTTTAAAAACTTTATGAAAATTTCGTTAAGTTGGAATTTATATATGAAAACAGACCAATAGTCCGGTCTTATAATTTTATCTTCCCATCTATAACACAATTTCATTACGTTTTATATATATATATATATATATATAAAATATATAGTAAATAACAACGAAAAGAATACCCAGTCATAAAACGACAATTTAAAATTATTTGTTCAAGTAAAACAAACATTCCATTCTAGACTTATCGGTTTACAATGCCAATGGTTCTCAATTTATATTGTCTACGTTTATCGCCCTTTTTTTTTCGATGAACCAAATGGATCTACCTACAATAAGATCATGGATGGATGGAAAGAATTAAGACAGAAGAATAAGTTGAATGCGTTTGAAAAGGATGTCTGCAAAAATAATCCTCAAATGGACAAATTCAGAAAAGTGATAAAATCAAGAGAAATGTAAAGGTTTTAAAGCTGAAGGATTGACTTCCAATTGCACCGGGTTTACCCTTGGCTCGATCCTCTCCACGAAATGGCACGCCACCTGCCGAGTATTCAAAGCACGAACTCCGTAGCTCCAGCAACCTCGGTTCTCTGGAAAACTGCACTCGTGAACAGAACAGCGCGGGCCGGATTAACCACGACATTCGACTCACAAGGCAAGGTTTTATAGCCACAGAAATTTTAGTTAACCAATATTTTTTTTTTTTTCGTCGTCGCTTTCAACTCAGACGGTTTCATCTGAAACTGATTTTAGCGTGAAAATCGTTTTCCCAATTTCTTACAATGGGGCAGCGTGCATATGAAATACTTACACTGGCAGCCGTGTGCTCAATGCTCGTAATTAGTATTCCTCGCCATACAGGCAGATTTTCTCGACTTCAGAGGGACTACGTTATCGTCCTGGTAAGACCAGGGGGCTCGAACAAATGCCGGACGTAGGTTCGACCCAGCTTGAGCGTCTCACAGCTAGCAGGCCGAGCTACTATCAAATTCTAACAGTCCCCGTATTGGAAGTTAAAGATATGTTGGACATACTCTGAGAATAAATGATTAAAGAATCACAAAACAGCATTAGTAGGACAAAAGTACAAAATACATCTGACGCGGAAGCACGCCTGTAAGGCAGGGACACTTCAACAAAGGAAGCAGGCCTTCTAAAACCAGTCAAGTTCATGGGCTACCCGAACGATGCGGTATGATGCAGAAAGAAAAGAAAAAGTAAAATATCTCCCAAACGTTTAGTCGTCGGATCACCATCTGCGTCGAACAATTAGTCATAACCCGATTTCTCCCTCAGCGTGTGCGACTAAGACGCCAGTTCTTTGTTGGTTTATATTCTTCTTTGTCTGCCAGCTAGAAACGAACAAAATTATTTTGAAGCCACAGTACCTCCATGTCAGAGACTCCAAGTAAGGATCAAACACAAAGTATGTAAAACAGTTACGTGTCTCCCTTTATGTAGATTTACAATCACGGTGGAGGGGCTGGCGCACTGGATTAAACGTGAGCTGCATTTAGAAACCGGGCTCAATACGTGGTACGGCCAATGAGATTTTTCTGTCGAGGTATAAAAACCATCCTTACCTGACCAGTTTCCCACGACTGTACTAGCCATGCGGCAATTAAATTCTACAGGCTGGTGTCCTCTCTGTCTTACACCGCACTATAAAGCGGTATTACAAATTGTAAAGAGAGTATAGTACAATCAAAAGTTTTGATCAAAATATGTCCATCTTTGAATGCTCCATATCGACAACTTATTAAACCACTCTGTGTGATTTGTATGTGATCTGAGTCTAGAGGATTGTACGTTGTAAGTTGCACCTACAAGTAGCCAGCACATCCCATTTCTGGTGCTTTTGTTTTCTAGAGTATATTCCTAGGTCCACATCAGTCACCTCTAACGACATGCCATGTAGGGACACAAATAGAATACAAAAATGTGTGCCTCCAAATATTGAACAAAAATCTTACATTTATGAAGGCGTAACGAAGATGTGTCTACATCAAAATATTCAAACTATTTGGTGAAATATGAATAAAGTAGATCTTGCAACTAAAAAATGCGATTTTCCTGTGTAGTCAGACTTGTGAAGTCCACACAAATTATCTACGAAACACACTGATAACACGTTTGTGTGATTATATACGTAATCCACAGTGAACAGATGTACCGTGTTAGAGTAGCGAGTACATACACCTGGTATAATTATGAATACTAAGCTGTAGAATTGTTAAAGTCATAATTAAAGGGTTTGCAAAAAAATTTTGTGGTGTTTAATGTACAGAACTAAACATCATTACATTTGACACGCGTTGCTACAGCGTGACGAAAAGTTGCAATGGAATTTGATAATTAGATGCCAAGTTTTTTGTTGATTTTTATTTTTGTAACATCGACATGCGATAATAGAACGGGTTTATTTTTTTTTGTTCCTCTTCTTTTTTCTCTTACAACTTCTTCATCTTCTTCTTCTATATTCTTCCTCATCCATATCATTATCTACTTCTTCTCCTCTTCCCTCATCTACCTCATCATCATCTCTTCATCATGTCATCTTCTTTCCATTTCCCATTCTTCTTCTTCATCCTATTCTTCTTCTTCATATTCTTTTCTTCCTCTTCTTCTTGTATTCTTCTTCAGCATCTTTATTCTTCCTCTTCCTATTATCTTCTTCCTATTCATCCTCTTGATCTTCTATTCTTCATCTTCCTTTCTTCTTCCTTTTTCTTTTCCTATTCTTCTCTTTCCTATTCTTCTTAAACATCAACTTTCCTCTTCCTTTCTTATTTTTTCCCACTCTTCTTCGCCATCTTCTTCTTACTCTTTCTATTCCTCATCTTCTAGCCTTCATGCATCTTCTTATCTTCCTTTTTCTTCGTTTACTATTGTAACTTTGAAATTTAGTGAATACAAAAGTTTGATGCAGGGTTGGTGTATTTTGAATCACGGCAAACAGTGACGTTGTATTCGTTTTTTAGATCCCAAAATCCAGTTGTGTCCATTGTCCATTTGTGCGTTAATACATTTATTGCCTCTCATAGCTTCTTTTTCTTGAACGTTCCATATCGGCACTTGTTCCTCTTTGTGATTTCTTAATTTGACCTAAAAGCTTTGTATGCGCCTACAGTAGGCCAGAACATCTAATTTCTGCGACGCTATTTATTTACTGGTAGCTTCCCCAGTGCCTACCCACACACTTCGTAGGTACAGTGTTATATTCTTTGCTCCTCTTGCGAGCTCCGCAATATACATGCGGCGGGGTTTCCATGTTGAATCTCGAGGCACGTAGCGTCACGTATGCGTATTTGATGTCACGATGTCTATTTAAAGTCATTTACTCGAGTGCAGGCGTCTGACATCTCTAACCCCTTTCTTAAAATTGTCGTTGTCTGAATTGGTTGGTTTGGTTCTAAACGACGTCTTGCACTCCGGGCAGACCATAGGTGCTCAGTCTCCCAACAGATATCGAAAAGTATGCATACTGATGGTTCCTGTGGCTCGCTGATTAAACACCCTCCCCACTCTGCCTCTGGCATCCAATTCGACGAACAACGGGGAACTCCAAACTTCTTAAATCCTTGATCGATTGTCTGAAGATATAATATTATCCGTTTACATGTGTATGTTCCCGGGTCTGACGACGGTTTTCTATGACCAACCAGGTCTGATATTATGCAGTATAACTCCAGATGTGAAAATTAAAGTGGGTTTTTTTGTTACTAAATCTTAGTTACCCGTCTGTACCCAAAAATATAATACCTCGGGGTTTTATATCTAATATTGATATAAGCATCAGGCGTCAAATAGAAGAGAGAAAAGAATAAATCTTATATGTCGTGATGTTTTTGACTGTGACAATTAGTAATTTTACGTATACATTTTATATTATTGATAATTGCTGTGTTAAGTGACGTATGTTAGTGTAACGATATCAAGGGGTTCATGATGCGTGTTCGATCTACGAATCAATGTGTCACTCAGTTTATGAGCGCTTACTGCGAGGCTGCAGTAGCGAGTTATTCTTCCCTTGAGCTTTATATCGGCCACGTTAAATCCTCTTTGTGATGGATCTGAGCCTAAGATCGCTGGATCGATTGAACATCTATTTTAGTGTCTTCAACCAACAGAAGACAACAGGAAGAACAAGAACAATTCCTTACCCTCTTCTTTTCTTCCCAACGATGCCGGTGATGCAAGCCTGTCTTCTCTCATTGTGCAGCCACTCATTCAGGACAGTAGATCAGCCTCTGGAGTTAGAAACGTCTAAAACAGCATCCCATATCGAACCCCTTTTGAATCTTGAAGCATCAACTGAGAATCAGATATTGTGTTACTGAATAATAATAAAAAATTCCTCTCTGTTTACGTTAATGGGCCTGCAAGTAATTTCTCACCTTTATCCTGGGCAACTCGCTCAATCTCATCCATGGAACTGAGACCGATAGTACTTGTCTCTCTCAGCAGTTGTTAGGGGCTCCTTAGATCGAAACACTTCTTGAACCTTATGCATCCCTTAACCTGCTTTGATATTCGTTGATCATTTCTCCTCAAGGTGTGCCCAACATATCTCCATCTTCTCTTTCTTATAACAGTTGTCACTGGGGGTTGACCAGACACGTCTCTGATTTCATCACTTTCTGAATTTTCCCTTTATATTCATTATTTTCCAACATTTTTTTCAAATGCATTCAACTTGCTTTCTTTTCTTAGTCATTTTCCAACTCCCTGATATTTAGGATTGATACAACATTTGAATTGAAAATTCTAATTTAGTTTTAATACTATATAACTTGCAGTTCCATATTTTAGACTTTTAAAAGCTGATGTTGCTTTTCCAATTCGTATCATAATTTTTTTTTTAACAGAAAATTAACTGCATTACTTAGGCGTGTTTAATGTTATGAAATCTAAGGTGTTATTAGGTACGTTGGCGTTAGGACTTATATAAGTGTCATGTCAGATTTTAACAGCAATAGTTGTATGGTCTCGCGTAGATGTGTTGAAAACAACTGTAGGCGTCACACAAGACATGTTTGTAAACACCATCTACTGGTGCCACGCAGTGTGTTGTATGCCACGAAATATAGATGTCTCAAGATGCTTTAGTAACGGCTTCCTGTATTTCATGTGCCTGTTTGTGGAGATTCATGATCGCCTACGCCAGCCGGCACGGCACCTGATGATGATGTTTAGTATCGTAAATATTTACTGGAATCAATTTTGTGTCAAAGGGAATAATAAAAAAAATTATATATTGATGGCTTGAAGGTAAATGTGAAATCTCATGCGACTTATTTCCCTTGGACCCGAACATAAAAAATTGGTCTTTCTTTTCTCCCAAACTGTTTTGCCTCACATGTACAGTGCAGTGTCAGGATAGAAGAGATTTCAGAACAGCTCTTGTGTATTCTTCATAAATAGTGTCTTTCTCCCCTGTTATCTCTGGCTCCACCTTTTGCGTGGTCGTCCTTTCTATTATCCATTGTCTTCCGCGTAGTAGTACTAAAAGGCTACAAAAGCTATGAAACAAGTATACCCCAGTCACAAGTGGATTTAGATCAAAGATCCACTATCGACATGTTATTCTCTTGAGACAACTTCTGTAGAAATGTCCTGAACAATGAATGGCAAAACACGTAATCACAAAGTACTGTGTTTTCACATTACAAAAAAAATGACAAAAATTTTGACCAATTTTATGATTACGTGTTTGTAATCAAATGTTTTACTGCAGTCCTCATCTATTTTGTGAACAAAAATGCCACTGTATTTGCCTTCATAGTCTAACAAAGGCATTTGACCTAGTGAGTAGAGTTGGCCTCTTCAAACTTCTGGAAAAAATCGTCTGCCCTCCTAAACTGCTTAAAATCATAACATAATTCCATAACAACATGAAGGATACAGTGATGTTTGATGGGCCTCATCCAACGCTTTTCCTATCAACAGCGGCGTCAAGCAGGGTATGTACTTCACCCACACTCTTTGGGATATTTTTCTCCCTTCTTCTCTCCCATGCTTTTGAATCCGCCGAAGAAGGAATATTTCTCCACACAAGATCAGATGGAAAATTGTTCAACATGGCGCGACTCAAAGCAAAGACCCAAATCCAAAGAGTCACCATCAGGGAACTTCTGTTTGCCGATGATGCAGCATAACATCACACACAGAGGAAGGGCTACAGCATCTCATGGACAGATTTGCTGCAGCATCAAATGAATTCGGACTGACCATCAGCCTGAAGAAAACAAATATCATGTTCCAGGATATCAGCAGAGCTCCATCTATCAACATTGGTAGTCATACGCTTGAAGTAGTCAACACCTTTACATACCTTGACTCTGTCATCAGCAGCAACCTTTCCCTCGATGATGAAATTAGTGGTCGCATTGGAAAGGCCTCCACTGCTATGTTTAAATTAGCAAAGCGTGTATGGGAAAACAGGGCACTCAAAAGAAACACCAAGACACAAGTATATAAAGCTTGTGTTCTCAGCACTCTGCTGTATGGTAGTGAGACATGGACCACATTGCTAGACAAGAACATCGCCTCAACACCTTCCACATGTGCTGTCTCAGGCGAATATACAACATCCGATGGCAAGACCACATCTCCAATATAGAAATCCTGGACAGTACTGGCATTCCAAGTATGTACACCTTGCTGACCACATCTCCAATATAGAAGTCCTGGACAGTGCTGGCATTCCAAGTATGTACACCTTGCTGACCACATCTCAATAGAAGTCCTGGACAGTACTGGCATTCCAAGCATGTACACTTTGCTGAATCAGCGACGTCTGAGATGGCTGGGACACGTGTGCCGTATGAGCAACGATAGAATCCCAAAGAACATTCTATATGGTCAACTCGCAACCGGTACTACTTCTTCCGCCAAAGCTCCATACGACCACTCTTTAAACCACTCTTTGTGGTTTGTATGTCATCTGAGCCTAAGAGTGATTTTACGTTGTGCCAAGTTATGCGCCTATGGTGACTAGACCAGCACATCCGATTAAGTGCCAGCATTTTATTTACTAGGGTAGCTTTCCCTAGAACTGCAACCTTTTTGACTAAGCGTGGCGTACCTTTTTGCATCGTATGATGAGCACTCTTTAATGATGTTTTTAACGTCGTATATTCAGTTATCAGTTATATGAGGACTATCATCATAGCACTCCGAACATATCCATAGGTGCTCCGATCTTCGCCTCAGAAAATCCAGCAGCGTCCAGCGGCCTAACACGCCAGTTCGATGTTGATTAAGCAAACCCCTTGCATATTTAGTATGTCGTCCTTTTCCGACTGCGCCGTCTATTTTGGCTTCGATCTACGCCAGGCATTTACTACTCTGCAAATGTTTCTGACTGGGTGTGGTCAGCCACAGCCAGGCTCTGCAGGCCAGACAACTGGCCGGTATTCCTGACTAGATAAGAAAAGGGATCTGGAAATTACAGATGTTTGATAGAACATGACGCTTTTTGCAATTTTACTAAATTCGGTAAGTCTATGTTATTATTGGTGAAAAATATTTATAATATTGATATTCCTTATTGTTAAACTAACTTGTTGCATAATATAACTTCGAGTTAGCATTTTTGTGTTGATTTTAAAATGAATTCGTCTATATACACCAATACTGAAAAGCGAGGTCACGTGGTGTAGTTGGGGTCTGATTTCCCACATTCTTACCTGGCCGAGGCCCAGTAGTATATAGTTGGCTCTGGGTCAGCCCTTTTAGGACTAGTCAGTGGGACGGCCACGTGTCGGCTGCTTTGTGTATGCATTGGTCTTTTACGATCATCTTTCGCGGTATGCTATCAGTACCAAACCTGGACACTGACATCAAATGATAAAAGAAAACTAATCACGACAGAGATGAAGTGTCACCAGAATGCTGGAAGCATCAAGAAGAATCGGCTTAGGAATTAAGACATCAGGAATAAAGTGAGTACAGCATCAGTCTGAACTTCATTATGGAAAAAATGGTTCGGCCACATAAAGCAGATTACCAACAGACAGTGCGTCTCAAAAAACAATCTTATTCCGATAGAAGATGTACGGCAACATACACATCTGAGGTGGTCAGAGCGGATCAGATCAGATCTGGAGAAAACCGAGGGAGTGGTTGCGTAATACTTAATAAATTGGCGTCATAGGACAAAACATGTATGTATGGTATCACATAAGCAAACAAAGACATGTATGTATGGTATCACTAAGCAAGCAAAGACACGTATGTGGTATCACATAAGCAAGCAAAGACATGTATGTATGGTATCACATAAGCAAACAAAGACATGTATGTATGGTATCACATAAGCAAACAAAGACATGTATGTATGGTATCACATAAGCAAGCAAAGACATGTATGTATGGTATCACATAAGCAAGCAAAGACACTTATGTATGGTATCATATAAGCAAACAAAGACATGTATGTATGGTATCACATAAGCAAACAAAGACACGTATGTATGGTATCACATAACAAACAAAGACACTATGTATGGTATCCATAAGCAAGCAAAGACAGGTATGTATGGTATCACATAAGCAAGAAGAGACATGTATGTATGGTATCACATAAGCAAGCAAAGACATGTATGTATGGTATCACATAAGCAAGCAGAGACATGTATGTATGGTATCACATAAGCAAGCAAAGACACGTATGTATGGTATCACATAAGCAAACAAAGACATGTATGTATGGTATCATAAGCAAACAAGACACTATGTATGGTATCACATAAGCAAACAGAAGACATGTATGATATGGTATCACATAGCAAGCAAAGACTGTATGTATGGTATCACATAAGCAAGCAAGAGACCGTATGTATGGTATCACATAAGCAAACAAAGACATGTATGTATGGTATAACATAAGCAAGCAGAGACATGTATGTATGGTATCACATAAGCAAGCAAGAACAGGTATGTATGGTATCACATAAGCAAACAAAGACATGTATGTAGGGTATCACATAAGCAAACAAAGACATGTATGTATGGTCTCACATAAGCAAGCAAAGACACGTATGTATGGTATCACATAAGCTAGCAAAGACATGATTGGTATCACATAAGCAAGCAAAGACATGTATGTATGGTATCACATAAACAAGCAAAGACACGTATGTATGGTATCACATAAGCAAACAAGACATGTATGTTGGTATCACATAAGCAAACAAAGACACGTATGTATGGTATCACATAAGCAAGACAAAGACATGTATATGGTATCACATAAGCAAACAAAGACATGTATGTATGGTATCACATTAGCAAGCAAAGACATGTATGTATGGTATCACATAAGCAAGCAAAGACACGTATGTATGGTATCACATAAGCAAGCAAAGACATGTATGTATGGTATCACATAAGCAAACAAAGAAATGTATGTATGGTATCATAAGCAAGCAAAGAAACATGTATGTATGGTATCACATAAGCAAACAAAGACATGTATGTATGGTATCACATAAGCAAGCAGAGACATGTATGTATGGTATCACATAAGCAAGCAAAGAACATGTATGTATGTGTATCACATAAGCAAACAAAGACATGTATGTATGGTATTACATAAGCAAACAAAGACATGTATGTATGGTATTACATAAGCAAACAAGACACATTATGTATGGTATCACATAAGCAAGCAGAGACATGTATGTATGGTATCACATAAGCAAGCAAAGACATGTATGTATGGTATCACATAAGCAAGCAGAGACATGTATGTGTGGTATCACATAAGCAAGCAAGAACATGTATGTATGGTATCACATAAGCAAGCAAGAGACATGTATGTATGGTATCACAAGCAAACAAAGACCGTATGTATGGTATCACATAAGCAACAAAGACATGTATGTATGGTATCACATAAGAAGCAAGAGACATGTATGTATGGTATCACATAAAGCAAGCAAGAGACACGTATGTATGGTATCACATAAGCAAACAAAGACATGTATGTATGGTTTCACATAAGCAAACAAAGACATGTATGTATGGTATCACATAAGCAAACAAAGACAGGTATGTATGGTATCACATAAGCAAACAAAGACATGTATGTATGGTATCACATAAGCAAGCAAAGACCGCGTATGTAGGTATCACATAAGCAAGCAAGAGACAGGTATGTATGGTATCATAAGCAGCAAAGACATGTATGTATGGTATCACATAAGCAAGCAAAGACAGGTATGTATGGTATCACATAAGCAAGCAAAGACAGGTATGTATGGTATCACATAAGCAAGCAAAGACAGGTATGTATGGTATCACACAAGCAAGCAAAGACATGTATGTATGGTATCACATAAGCAAACAAAGACATGTATGTATGGTATCACATAACAAGCAAAGACATGTATGTATGGTATCACATTAGCAAGCACAATGAATAATCAAATCATAAAACTTAACAAAAATCTAACAAAAGGCAGTCCCACGAGACAAGGTGTATCTCAGAGATAACAGGGCGATGATAAACACTATTTATGAGAAGCGACACATAAGTCCGTTCTAAAGTCTCTTCTTATCCTGACTCTTCTTATCATGGCGCTTCTTATCTTGACTCTTCTTATCATGGCGCTTCTTATCATGACTCTTCTTATCATGCGCTTCTTATCATGACTCTTCTTATCCTGGCGCTTCTTATCCTGACTCTTCTTATCCTGACTCTTCTTATCCTGACTCTTCTTATCCTGACTCTTCTTATCCTGACGCTGTTAGGCAAAACAGGATTAGAAAAGAAAAAAACAAGAGGTAAAATATAAATGCGTTTCAGATGTTAAACAAAATTATAGATTGGAGAGGTTAATATTCTGAAATTTGCTACTGTAACCTGAGATTGAGAGGGTTAATATTCTGAAATTTGCTACTGTAACCTGAGATTGAGAGGGTTAATATACTAAAATTTGCTACTGTAACCTGAAGATTGAGAGGTTAATATACTAAATTTGCTACTGTAACCTAATTGAGAGGGTTAATATACTAAAATTTGCTACTGTAACCTGAGATTGAGTGTCTCATCCTCTAACATATATAGCTCGGTCATGTAAATGATCTGGTAACATCTGGTGAGATACGTCGGGATGCAGATACTGAGAAACGAGTGATAAATGTAACTAGTAAATCTCAGTGTTTTAGAACAGCGGGTGAGTTCTCTCGATCATTCTTATTGTGATATATAAACAGCCTTTGCCAAAACGTTTGTTTTAGGTCACATCTTCTCCATTTGGAGCTCTGGTGCTTGTCCTTTGGCGACGTGCCCGATTTCAACCAGCGTTTACAGGGTTTCTCTCGTTGACTTTGACTGCCCACAGCCGACCTGCAAGGCAGCAGGTTGTTTGTTTTTTAGGGTAGAGACCCTGGCGACCTACCCTCCTGGGTTGTTGGCGTCATCTGCCCAGGTTCGGTCTTTATTTGGACTACTTGGTTGCCCACAGCCAGGCTATAGCCACAGCCAGGCTATAGCCCAGGCTTCCAACTCGGGGTATTCCCTGACCTAGATAAAAAAAGAGGGCTGACTATATTCTTAAGATCTTTTTACGAAATCCATTACTGTACAGACATACATTTAATGACAAACATGGTAAATGGATTATAGATAATAACAAACTTGAGATATGGTCATAAAATGAATTTTATTTTAATCAAATGATCATGGTTTTATTCATATTTGGTTTTATTCATATTTAACACAGTTTTAAGAAAATTCAATGTAGAAGCTCAAAATGATTAACAAAGTATTGCAGAACAACAGTTGCATTATAATGTAATACATAGCTGTATAATAAAGTACAATATACATTTCTAACAGACACAAAAGTTGCTTTAATTTAGCACACTTTGTTTTCTTTTATATATGTCCATCTTACTTAGATCATTGATATGTAATGATAAATATTGTAAACAATTGACTATAAACAATTACTTGCTGGTGAAGTTTGAAGTACTCTTCAAGTTTATACATTTTTGGACTTTTTGAAGACATACAGCAAATTATATAAGATGATGAAAAAAAAAACGTCAGTCATGCAAACATTGCAAATTAGCTTATACATATTGTTTCTTAAAAGTTTGCCTTGAGATTTTGATGTTAAACGGGAAGGTTGTTGCAAAGTGTTAATTGATGAAACTTAATGTGAAATTTGGGAATTTTCTCTTGTTAGAAAACTGACTGTTTTATCATTATGCTTTTTTCTTAATTGTTTAATAATACATTAGACAGTGAGGATAATACTTTTGAAATAATGCTTGCCTTTGGACATCCATTAGCACACATACCACTAAATTCATCAACACAATGTTTCACAATACTACATGTAACAATATGGATAAGGGAGCTTCTTATGCTGTTTACAAGCCAGAAATTTTGCTTCTAATTCGGGGTTGAGCCTCTGCATAGCAGCATATTACACAAATGTCAACAGTGTAATCAGTTTAGATGGGTATTTTAGCCCTCCTCACCCAGTAATTGAATGTAGTCAGTTGCAATCTCTGGCTGAACATCAACTGTCAGTGTTTTCTCCATTTGTAGCAAGGCCTTACATGAAATCTGGTTTTCCTACTGATCTTACGGAGACATACCCAGCAATATATACTAATGATTCCTCTGTACCTTCTCACAAAGCAACTCACAATCATTAGGATCAATGTGAAAAAACACTTTGTCTACATCAGACTGGATACCATCTTCAAAAAACACTATCACATTCATCACCCTCATGACTCTTAGTTTCCCAGCAAAGTTCTGAATTGAAAATGACCATAGACAGATGATGTGAGACACAATGGGAAGTAAATCTTAAATTTCTTTCTTTTTTCCAATATTTGTTTCACTGATACTAGATAATTAGAACCAGACAATTGACGATATTCACCAAGGAGCTTCTAAGTTATCAGTTTGTAATTTTCCAAAAGTATGAATTCTAATTGAAAGTAGAAAGGAATACTCAGCCAGTTCAATCATAACAGTTACAGAATGCAGTAAAGCAGAATATGTCTCTCTGGTTAGTTTCCCAAATGGAGTAGGAACGCCCCATTCAGTAAACCCACACAACAAAATTTTCAAATAAAGAAACAATTGCTGTTAATTGAAGTTAGTGGATTAGCAAAATTATTCTTTCCTTCCTGCGAATTTATCTTAACATTCATAATGTCCACCATCCCCAAATGACCTCAATGAAATCTGCTGTTTCTTGATTTCCCTAGGAGCCTCAAAGCTGCAATATTGTCTCACTAAAATGAAAGAGCTAGTGAAACTTTCTGCCTCTCCATCTTGAGGGAAAGGGCTACTAGTTAAAGTTGGTCAACTTCACAATACTCAGCGCTCATTTTGATACAGTTTTTCTCAAATGTGAAAAAAGCACTTGCTACTTGGCTAGAATTAGTACAATTTGAGATTGATGTTTTATTCAAGTAATTTCGGTTGTGGCGGGATATGATAATGTCTGCTCTGCATCTTTCTGGTTCAAATTTCCCCCAGACATTTCAACAGATGACTAGTCATACAAAAAAAATATTTTTACCAGCAATTCAGGATTTTCTATATATGTACTGTTGTTTTTAAAAGGTTATTATAAATTTTTCAGTTAAACTAGTTATTGTCTGCAAGTACTGCCAGAACTGTGAAACCGCATTTTTGTACACTGTTGATGATCTGAAGCAATTTTGTGCCAGGATCCTCTGATGTCATCCTGTACATAGCGAGCTCACAACTTCTCGATAACTTCCAAACACTGAGATGAAAAGCCTGTATTGTTTGCTGATTGCATAGAGTTTTCAGCCTACCAAGTAACCTACCACCTGAGTATTTACAGCTGATTTGATATGAATTTCATCCATTTGTACTGCCACAATCTTTTCCAACTCAGAAAATCTACCCCTTTAAATTTCATGTATGTAGAATCTGCCATCATCATTAGACAATGAATAAGGAGAAGTTAAATTTTTTAATGTAGATGGATGTGGGAGACATAATAAGAAAATTTTCTATAAATCTATAACATCGGAGATTTCAAAAAAACATATAGGAAAAGCATAATGCACAACTACTGTACGTCTTCTGATTTGTCCTTATTGACAAGTTGTACCTGCTCTAAGATAAATGTTAGTTGTTTTTCATGTATGTGTGTATTAGTATCTTCAGATGATAATATTAATTCTCTAACATTTCCCAATTTCTATATGCTCTTCTAATAAATCACTAATACTCTTTTTGTGGAAGTAGCAGGATCATATCTTTGTAGTGGATCATAAATTTTCAGCTGTGACCACCTCTCAAATTTACTGTTAATTAAAATCCAATCAAGATTTTACCAGACACTTGTTTATTTTCTACATAAACTTGTACACTCATGTCTGGTAAAACATTTACACTTACAGAAATGGATGGTGCACTGTTTGCTTTCACATTCATAGTATACAAAACAAGACAAGTAAATATATCCTCTGTGACTTTGCATTCTCCCGTTTTATCTAACAAGTCTTTTTAAATTTCTGTTATCTCACACTGTAAAGTTGGAAAAACTTGTATAATATCTGCAGACAACCACTCAGCTGTTCTATTGTCATGTTTGCTGACGATTTCTGCTACCCCTTATTTCTGGATCTTTAAGATTGGGGTTTTTGACTCGATAAATAAGATGGCAATTCAGGAAAAAGATGGATAAGCAGTTTTTTAAACCAGGATGCTTCGAGGAAGTTCATGTTTAATTCCCACATTTATCTATAAATGTATCAGACAATATAATGTCACTGGATGAAAATCTTTACAAACGCTTGATTTAGCTGGTGACCAGTCTTTTCGTGGAATGCATTTCTTCCATCTGTCTCTCCTATCAAATTTGATGGGAATTTAAAAACACTCCATATTCTTTTACAGGGAACAAATAAGACCAAAATTAAGGAAGAAAATGTGGCTTTGTTGAACGCAGAGGAACAAACAACGCAATATATACAATAAGAACAATAATGGAAAGATCAATAGAAATGAAGTTGGACTTATACCTATGTTTCATAGACTACGCAAAGCTTTCGATAAAGTAAAACATGGAGAAATAATCAGCATGTTAGAAAATATAAATATTGATGGTAAAGATCTTAGACTGATCAAGAATTTGTACTGCACAAAACAGCCATTTGACTAGAAGTAAGATTGGGAAACTATCAGCATACGTTAGGGGTACGACAAGGTGCGTCTCTCACCAGACCTATTCAACTTATATGTAAAAACATCATGAGATCTATGTAGAAAAGACAGGAATAGCAGTCGGTGGACAAAATATAAACAACCTAGGATACGCTGATGACACAATTCTCATGGCTACAAATAACACGATCTGCCCAAAACTTGATAGACATACTAGTGAGAGAAAGTGAAAAAAAAGGATTAAGCATGAATATAAAGAAAACAGAGGTTATGGTTGTCTCAAGAAACACCAACATGCAATATCAAAATAAATAACAAACCTGAAACAAGTCCATCGATTCAAGTATCTAGGAACATTCTTAACACAAGATGGAAGATGTACAACAAAGTTAGGAGTAGAATAAACTCAAACGAAAGCAGCTTTTTTGAAAATGAAGAACACACTATGCGTGAACTCACTACCAATGACACTGCAAACAGTACTCCCAAAGCTATATTGAACCAATTCTTATGTATGGCAGCAATCATGGACACTAAACAAACAATCAATACGATCATTGGAAGCCACAGAGATGTGGTTTTACAGAAGAATTGAAATTCCCTGGACGCAAGAAAACAAACGTGGAGGTTTTAAATCAGGCCTACACACAAAGAAACCTTATCAAAAGAATAAGAATCCGACAATCAAGGTTCTTCCCGGGGATATAATGCGGGGAAAGGGTTTTGAACATTTGGGGACTACGGTAAAATTCAGGGGAAAGGGGAATGTGGAAGACAGAGGAGGGAAAATGTTGGATGGCCTGACATCATGGTTCGACAAAATATCGACGTCAGAACTGATTACATGCACCAAGCAAAGGGAGTTGTGGAGAGACATGATCGCCTACGCCGGCAGGCATGGCATGATTGATTCTTTAGTCGAGTCGTAGTTCGATTTACATCCAGGAACACAGCACTTTTGCCCATTTTTAAAATAAAAAAATATGAACAAATTTAATTTAACACTCTGCAATATCAGTAATCCAAATATTTGTTGTAGATAAATATACAAGGACTCAAAAACAGTAAAATAACCATACACTGACGTTCCATCGTTTACCGACACCCCAAAATGTCAGACCACTTTAGTTCGATTTATATCCAGAAACACAGCACTTTTGCCCTTTTTAAGATGAAAAATATGACAAATTCAATTTAACACTCTGCAATATCAGTAATCCAAATATTTGTTTAGATAAATATACAAGGACTCAAAATCGTGTAAAATAATAAGACACGCTGACGTTCTATCGTTTACCGACACACACAAAATGTCAGACCACTTTACGGAAGAGAGAAATCGTGGTGTCTGGCCCAGTAGTTTTTAGTTGGCTCTGCTATAGCCGGGCCCATTTAAACCCCAGGTTTTCCCCTGACCTAGATAAGAAAGGGGCTGACTATATTCAAGATCTCTTTACGAAATCCATTATGTACAGACATACATTTAATGACAAACATCGTAAATGGATTATAGATAATAACTTGAGATAGGGTTTAAAAATGAATTTTATTTTAATCAAATGATCAGGGTTTTTATTCATATTTGGTTTTATTCATATTAACACAGCTTTAGAAAATTCAATGTAGAAGCTCAAAATGATTAACAAAGTATTGCAGAACAAAGTTAATTATAATGTAATACATAGTTGTATAATAAGGTACAATATACATTTCTAACATACACAAAAGTTGCTTTAACTGTAGCACACTTTGTTGTTCTTTTATAAATGTCCATCTTACTTAGATCATTGATATGTAATGATAAATATTGTAAACAATTGACTATAAACAATTACTTGCTAGTGAAGTTTGAAGTCCCCTTTCCCAAGTTTATACATTTATGGACATTTGAAGCAATACAGCAAATTATATCAGATGAACTGAAAAAAAAAACGCCAGTCATGCAAACATTGCAAATTAGCTTATACACGTTGTTTCTTATCGTTTGCCTTGAGATTTTGATGTTAAACGGGAGGTTGTTGCAAAGTGTTAATTGATGAAACTTAATGTGAAAATTTTGGTAATTTTCTCTTGTTAGAAAGAACTGCTTTTTTTATCATTATGCTTTTTTCTGTAATTGTTTAATAATACATTAGACAGTGGGATAATGCTTTGAAAAAATTCTTGCCTGGACATCCATTAGCACACATACCACTAAATTCATCAACACAATGTTTCACAATACTACATGTAACAATATGGATAAGGAGCTTCTTATGCTGTTTACAAGCCATCAATTTTGCTTCTAATTCTGGTGATATGAGCCTCTGCATAGCAGCATATTACACAAATGTCAACAGTGTAATCAGTTTAGATGGGTATTTTAGCACTCCTCATCCAGTATTGAATGTAGTCAGTTGCAATCTCGGGCTGAACATCAACTGTCATTGTTTTCTCCATTTGTAAAGGCCTTACATGAAATACACGGGGTTTTTCCCACTATCTTACGGAGACATATCCAGCAATAATACTAATTTCTCCACAGACATTTCAACAGTGCACTGGTCATACAATAAAAATATTTTTACCAGCAATTCCAGGATTTTATATATGTATGTTGTTTTTAGAAGGTTATTATAAACTTTACGGTTAACTGAGTTGTTGTCTGCAAGTACTGCCAGAACTGTGAAACCACTTTTGCACTTTGATGATCTGAACAATTTGTGCCAAGATCCTCTGATGTCATCCTGTACATAGGACAGCTAAACAACTTCTCGTCTTAAAACACCGGGGAAATGAGAAAACCTGTACTGTTGTTGCTGATTGCATAGAGTTTTCAACCTACCAAGTAACCTACCCCCTGGTATGTTACAGCGATTGATATGAATTTCATAAATTTGTACTGCCACAATCTTTTTCCCAAATCAGAAAATCTGCACTCTTTAAATTTCATGTAGTAGAAATGCCATCATCATTAGACAATGAATAAGGAGAAGTTAAATTTTTTAATGTAGATGGATGTGGGAGACATAATAAGGGAAATTTTTTGATAAATCTATAGCATTCAGGAGATTTCAAGAAAACCATAAAGGAAAAGCATAATGTACAACTACTGTAGCGTCTTCTGTATTTGTCCTTATTTACAAGTTGTACCTGCTCTAAGATAAATGTTAGTTGTTTTTCATTATGTATGTATTAGTATCTTCAGATGATAATATTAATTCTCTAACAATTTCTAAATTACTTATGCTTCTTCAATAAATCATAATGCTCTTTATGTTTGGAGAATATAGGATCAATATCTTTGTAGTGGATCAGTAAATTTTCCAGCTGTGACCACCTCTCAAGTTTACTGTTAATTAAAATCCAATCAAGATATTTACCAGACACTTGTTTATTTTCTACATAAACTTGTCACTCATGTCTGTAAAACATTGACACTACAGAAAAAGGGTGGTGCACTGTTTGCTTTCACACTGATAGTATACAAAACAAGACAAGTAAATATATCCTCTGTATATTCATTTCCGTTTTATCTAACAAGTCTTTTAACTGCTTTATCTCACACTGTAAAGTTGGAAAATCTTTATAATATCTCAGACAACCACTCAGCTGTTCTATTGTCATGTTTGTGACGATTTCTGCTACTCTTATTCTGGATCTTTCGAGATTGTGGTTGTTGACTCGATAAATAAGATGGCAATTCAGGAAAAGAGATGGATAAGCAGTTTTTAATGCTTCCGAGGAAGTTCATTTTAATTCCACATTTATCTATAAATGTATCCCGACAATATAATGTCACATGGATGAAAATTTTACGACACACAACGCATTTGCTTTTGGGGACCAGTCTTTTCGTGGAATGCATTTCTTCCATCTGTCTCTTCTATCCAAATTTGATGGGAATTTAATACACTCACATATTCTTTTGTCGAGTCGTAGTTCGATTTACATCCAGGAACACAACACTTTTTACCCATTTTAAGATGAAAACAATATGACAAATTAATTTAACACTCTGCAATATCAGTAATCTAAATATTTGTTGTAGATAAATATCAAAGGGCTCAAAAACAGTAAAATAACAAGACACTGACGTTCTATCGTTTCACACACACAAAATGTCAGACCACTTTAGTTCGATTTTTATCCAGAAACACAACACTTTTTGACCATTTTAGATGAAACAATATCCCCAAATTCAATTTAACACTCTGCAATATCAGTAATCCAAATATTTTTTTCGATAAATATCCAAGGACTCAAAATCGAGTAAAATAACAAGTCCGCTGCGTTCTATCGTTTACCGACACACACAAAAAGTCAGACCACTTTGGGACTGCCTAGAGTAGTTGATAGTAGCTCGGCCTCTAGCTGTGAGACGCCTCATAGCTCAGGTTTCGAACCTCTGTCCGGCATTTGTTCAGGGCCCCCGGTCTTACTCAGTACCTCTGAAGTCGGAGAAAATCTGCCTGTATGGCGAGGAATACTAATTACGAGTACATTGAGCACACGGCTGCCAGTGTAAAGTAATTTACTATGTGCACGCTGCTGCCATTGTTAGAAATTGGAAAAACAGATTTTCACGCAAAAATCAGTTTCAGAGATGAACTTCGTCTGAGTTGAAAGCGGACGAAAGAAAAAAAAAAAAGAGACCACTTTGGAAGAGATAATTAGAGCCGGAAGGCCCAGTAGTTTATAGTTGGCTCTGGTTTGCCTGCCTTCCAGTTTTGTGTACAGTTTACTCTGCTAGGCTTTGATTGTCCCTAATCTAACTACAAGGCAGTATAACAGGTGGTTCAATATCATAATGTTAGATTCTGTGAAACATTTTGTGAGAATCAAATACTTATGACATTTCTATTGTCTTTACCCAGGTGAATGATGGAATTGATTGTCCATTCTTACAGTTAAGCGTAGGGGTGGGAGCTTTAATTCGTGTTCCAGGGCCAGATGAGTCGCCCTTGTGTTTTATTCGTGTTTATTTAGTTTGGTCTTGATATTGTCTATCCATCTTTTTCTTGGTCTTCCATTGGCCCCAGTCCCTGATCTATTTTTTTTTTATTACTGGTGGAGGGTTTATTCCATTCATATTTCATGTTAGTATTCTGTAAATGGAACACAGGAAAAAAAAAGATCAAATACTAATCTATATATTCCCCATGGCAACTTGGGTAAAAAATTTTTACAAAAAAGGCTCAAACATCCCCATGAGGATTCCGGTGGTGTGGGGGCTTGTGCCTCAGGGACCCGAGAGCTATCCCGGCGGGGTTTCCCAACCCGGGGAAGGTCGAAGGAGAAAACGACTAAATTTTTCCCCCTGGTCCTCCAGGTTGGGGTTGTCGTTGGGCTAAACATCCATTTAAAAACAGTATTACAAACCAAAAAAAATTGTTAAAAACTAACTCAGTCTCAAAGGACGGGGCCCCCAGAAAGACAGATGAGGCCAGCACCCAAAACCCGAAAACTAGGCGACCCCCTTTTCCCGGCCCAAAAGATGAAGCCCCCAGGTTGATTCACGAAAAGTCCCCCCCGGGAGGGATGGGGAATGTGGACACTGCAGAACCCGGCAGATGGCAAAGGGGAAAAGGGAGATGCATGGCAACCCGTTGCGGGGAATGTGAAACAAGGTGAAATTTTTTTGGGAAACAAGATTTCGCGGGGAAAACGCTGCTCCATTGGGCAAAAAATGAAAAGTAGGGGGGCCGGGGCCTTAGCTGACCAGGAAGCAAGCAAAGTCTGATGGAATGGGCCAGTGTCGGCCCCATTAATCAAGGTTCGTTTTAAGTTCAGAAGACCTACAAAATTTGTGTTATGCAACGAACGATGCAGAGGAGGTAAAAAAACCTTTTCTTGCAAACTACAGGCAACTGGGGACAAAGTACCAAAGCACGAATGATGATTTTTTGGGGGTTTAAATCCCAAAGGTGGGCACAAAAACACTGGCGGGAAAAAGAGAGGGGAGTAAATGGTTTAAGATGCAAAAATGGTGAGAATTTGCAGACTTCTTGCCCCCAAAGGGTTGTCATTGGGGGTCCCTTTTTCCCATCGAAGATAAAAGGGAAACATGGATTAAAGCCATGGACGGAAAACCAGTCGACCGTGGCAATTCCCCAAACGATAAAACATCATTACAAGATGTTAGAGGAAGAGAGGGCAGACGGTTTGATACCATCTGTAAAAAATAAAAAAATGAAACTATGGGAAGAAGAAAAAACAAAGTCCCGAACCCAAGTTTGATGTCAAAAAACCCCTTGGGGCCCGGAAGTCTTCCAGATTTCTAGCCTTTGGCACAGACAACAGAAAGGAAAAGGTAAGGGGGAGTAGGTGGAACACCAGCGGGCGACTTTGGGAGCCTGTAAAAAATACGGGGGAGATCATCAATCGGGAAACCGGATCACGGACGAAACATGGGGGTGGAGGAGGAAAAAGCTGAAACAAAAAGAAACCGTCCAACAAGACCAAAACAGGGGGCCCAAACTAGATATAACGAATGGCTGAGAGGAAAAAGACGGGGAAAAAAGAGCATTCAAAATGAGAAGCAGAAGAGGCAGGCAGCACCCAGCAAGGTGACCTAAAGGTTCTGGGAAAGATTGTTATGGGAGGAAAAAAAATCAACAGGCCAGTGAGAGATAAGATGGAAAACTGTTGACTAAAAATTGTTTAACCTGGGGCGCTGGAAGGTTTTTTAGGGTGTTAAATAGACCTCCCCACTAAACCCACTAGATTTGGGCAAGGACCCTGGGCATAAACTAGGGGTCCAAAAAAAATCCGCAATGGGGAAAACTTGAAAAGGGGAAGGCGGCGGGTTGATAATTCAGCGGGCTCTGAGGAGGAGGGGGAAAAGATGGGAAAAACCCAAATCCCCTATTGTTCAACTTTTTGGGGAAGGGGGGAGATCCAGCAGATTGGGAAAGGCCTTCTCTTACTTTTCCAAAGAATGGCAATTTTTCAAATTTTGGGCAAGTGGAGAGGATCATTTCTCTCCATTCCCCGCAAAAGTCCTCACTGGGGGTTTTCTGGACGGATGAAAAACCTTTTGACCAAAGGGTTAGGGACGAACAGGCGGGATTCCCCGGGAAAAATAGATCTTGCAATGACCAGATAACCCCAAAAATCATAGGGAACAAACAATGGAGTGGGGTCCTCTCTTTCTTTGTTGATTTTGAAACATTTGAAACATGAAAAGGGAAAACATTGGGGATCCAAGAAACTATGGGGGGCCGGGAAGACTGTGACATCATCAGGCAGCTTTGGGGGTTTTCCTGCCAGGTTATTCATGAGGAAAACTGTCAGAGGGTTCCCCGGTCACTACTGGTGTTAACAGGGATGCCTGTCCCCCCCTCTTCTTTGCTCCTTTTTGGGGCACACGCACAGCCCACGCCAGGTCTGGAAAAGGCATACAGTGGACACTTATGTCAAAGCTAGAAGACCTGGATTTTGCGGACAATCTCGCCTTGCTTTCGCATAGACTACAAGACATGCAGGAAAAGTGGATGCTCTGGCACAAACTGCACAACGAGTCGGCCTTAAAATCAGTCAAGAGAAGACTAAAGTAATGCATAGCAACAACATACAGCAAGATCCATCGGATTGAGGAAGGGACATAGAAGATGTGGATGAATTTGTCTACCTTGGAAGTAAGATCAGCAGATCATGAGGTACAGATGAGGACATTAAGGCTAGGATTGAAATGACGGCCTTTGCGATTCTGCACATGGTGTGGAAGTCGCTGCCATCTCCACGAAAACAAAGCTCAGGATTTTCAGCTCAAATGTGAAGTCGGTGTTGCTGTATGGCTCGAAAACTTGGCGAGTCACTAGGGCAAATACAAATAAGATCCAGACCTTTGTAAAGCGGATGTTTACGGCGGATTCTCGATTGAAATGGTATGATAGAGTTCAAACACGGATCTGTGGATAGGAACAGGGCAGGAACCTGTGATGACACAGGTCAAGAGGAGAAGATGGCGATGGATAGGCCATACCTTGCGGAAGACACAGTCGAGTGTCACTAGACAGGTGCTCGAGTGGAACCCGTGTAGCGGTATGATCTGCCTAGCTACTGCTGGACTATCCTATATCACGGTACCATTTATGTAGCCGTCAAGGCTTTGCTACTGTAATCCTGTGTTCTATCCTTGGGTCAACGGCAACATTTAATGTAATCGTAAATGCTTGAGTTACTGCTTCTGGTCTGACTATTATCTTTTTATCTTTCGTCACTGCAACATAAACGCTACTAACTCGACAACTATCATACTCTAACATAGAATATAATCAAATTTAAAACGACCGTCAAAGATATTATACCTCTATGTGAGAATAAATCTGATTCTCAACTTTTATTTATTCATTTGCTTATTTCAATACAAAAATATACATTCATATATATAAACATGCAAATCAGTTGATTATTTATGGTTCTGTTTAGCATTTGTCAATTTCTCCATATCTAAATTTAAAACAACCAATCTTCCTGAAAAATATATAAAGTATATTACCTCATCATATTAAGACCCCTCTATATCCAAAAAAATACAACCGTAAATATAATCGTATTAAATATTATGGTCTACTTATCTCTTCTGCCAAAAAAATATGAACATGAATGTTTCTGTTCAGAAGTCCTTGAGTATGTCCCTTTTTATTTGAAATGTCTCCTTTTCGATCGAACCGCTTGAATATTTCTTGTTTGTGTCTTTTTTTTTCTATTTAGTTGCAACTGTCTCTCTATTTAGGTCAAAATCAACCCCCTCAGGGCTGTCTTGTTGATAACACTAAGTTCTGGCGTGGTCACCAACTGTAGACTACCAAGCACTGGTTAGCTTGAATGATGTCACTATCTGTAGACTACCAAGCACTGGTTAAACTTGAATGATGTCACTATCTGTAGACTACCAAGCACTGGTTAGCTTGAATTATACCACCAACTGTAGACTACCAAGCACTGGTTAGCTTGAATGCTGTCACCAACTGTAGACTACCAAGCACTGGTTAGCTTGAACGATGTCCCTATCTGTAGACTACCAAGCACTGGTTAGGGTTGAATGCTGTCACCAACTGTAGACTACCAAGCACTGGTTAGCTTGAATGATGTCACCAACTGTAGACTACTAAGCACTGGTTAGCTTGAATGATGTCCCTATCTGTAGACTACCAAGCACTGGTTAGCTTGAATGATGTCACCAACTGTAGACTACCAAGCACTGGTTAGGGTTGAATGATGTCACCACTGTAGACTACCAAGCACTGGTTAGCTTGAATGATGTCCTTATCTGTAGACTACCAAGCACTGGTTAGCTTGAATGCTGTCACCAACTGTAGACTACCAAGCACTGGTTAGCTTGCATGATGTCACTATCTGTAGACTACCAAGCACTGGTTAATCTTTCCTCCTATCAATTAACTGTCTGTTACTGTCTCGGGACTACCTACACTGCCTGTTCCTGGTACCTCTCTGTTCTTCTGTCTCTATCCGAATGCCTATCTAAAGTTTCTGCCAACTGTCCCTCTGCCAAGTGTGTGCAGTCTCCATAATCTACAAAAAGCCTTCTATTTAACCACTGGCAATTTTCCTTGTATCCAAATCAGTCATTGTCCTAGAATATGATTCCTATGGTCAAATCTAGTTGCTGGTTGGGAAAATCCCAGCTAAATTGATATTTGTGACCTATGAAATTTCTAGAAAAACAAGAATACAATTAACCTCAAGTTGACTGCAGGAGAAAGAAAGGCAGGGCATAAATCTTCTTCTAGTTAAGAAGAAGTCTCATTGCTAACATATCTGGTCTGTAATGATATGTTCCACTGCCAGGTATATTGTTATCTCTTTGTTAATTGAAAAGGAGCAAGGGGAAAACATGGTGTCATATTCCCTGCTCACCCGCAGAAAACGAAAGAGGCGCCCTAAGCAGACTTGGAGACGAGGTCTTACTGAGGGGCTGAAGAGTGCTCAATTGGCCTGGGAGACCATAAAAATAACAGCCAGAGACCGAGAAGAGTGGCGACAACTGTTGAGGCCCTATGCTCCACGAGAGCGAGAAGATTAATGGTGATAGATGATGCAAAACATATATATGCTTTTGAATATAAGTGTTACAGAAGAGTCCTCCTATACTTCTTCTTCAGCATCTCTGGTCATGTGCTTAATTTACTATGGACCACAAACTGGGCAGTCAGCTTCAGGTCTGTCAAGTTTCCCCAATGCTTGTTTTTCAGGTCACTGGGTGTGGCCACATGTTGCTTCTCAGCTCACACAGGAGAGAACAGTCTTGCAGGATATGCTCTGGTGTCTGTTCCGCCTGCTGATACTGGCAGAGAGCTGTTTGACTTATTTCTAGTCTATATAAGTGTTTGTTGAGTCTGCAGTGTCCTGTGATGAATATCATGAAAGAGAAGGAAAAAT
>JADZMA010000524.1:0-33605 GCA_020796225.1 Arion vulgaris | reverse complement strand
AGGAAAAATTTTCAAAATTTTTTTTAATTCTTTTTTGTGCCATTCATCACCTCACCCTGAAATAATTTTTTGGGAAAATAATCAAGTATATTTGTGTTATTATCAATTAAGTTCTTTTAATTTGTCAGGTGATTTTCTGGAGTGACTTGTTAACGAACGTGATTTTAAAAAGAAAAGGCTTTTATTATATTTTAAATTATTTTAAAAATGACTATAAGTTCTTCCCCGACGCTTGCTGCCCTGTTTCTGCTGTACCGTTGGAAAACATGAACGGAAGCTCATTTCAAAACACATGGGGGTTTTTCAGCAAAAGGGAAAATGCTGTTGAAACGACTCAGTTTCTGGAGAATCAAACCGGGAAAAAAACCCTTTTAAAAATTTTATTTGGGTGACGCCGATGGTACGGGTTCAAAATTTTTAGATCTTCATGTGAAAGGGGAACACATTTTACTGCCCGAAGTGCAATGATGATAGTACTATCAATCAATCAGAGTTTTGGTTAGGCTGAATGCATTCTCAGTGGCGGCTCGTGATCATTTCTTCTGGGCCCGAAAAAAATCTTTTTAAAAGTTTTTACGTGCTCTAGCAGCCCTCTTGGTATATTGTTCCAAGCAGAACTTTAGCACTTCTGATGGAAACATAGCACATGACTAACCCGCAAGCACCGGCAGGGCAAGAGGGTTTTTTACAGACTCACCACCCAACCAAGCCCTGGATGCTAAATCCGCGGGACACCCTTCAAACCTAAAAGAGAACTTGCTCAGCTTCAGAAAGGCAGAAATCACTGCATGGATTCCATCTCACTGTGGCATTGCAGGCAATTATAGTGCTGATGTCTTCTTTTTCTTTGGTTTTTCCCTTAGACCAATTTGAATCACTTGTATATGTTTGATCTTTCCCAAAGAACATGTTACGTTGCATTTTGGGTTTGAGGCCCTAAACAAGACTTCTACGTTTAGGACACATGTATCCGATTTCACAAATCTCCTTGTCACATCTTACGACATGGGGGCGGGAACAGTGGTTCTATTCTTTACACCCAAATGTAGGCCCTAACCTCTCGCGAGTGCGACATCTTAGCTAGGAGGGCCAAGAGCAAATTACCCACCTCTATCTTTTCAAGAGGTCCCAAACCCCCATACAGAGAAAATCTGCAGTAGACTGGAAGACAAACACTGGATATGATTATGAGAAAATCTGCAGTAGACTGGAAGACAAACACTGGGTATGATTATGGAAAAAACTCCACCAAATACGAAGCAGAACAGACCAGGTTCGTATATTTCGCCCACGCACCGGACACTGCAGACCTCAACAAACGTTTATATGACTAGAATAAGTCAAACAGCTCTCTGCCAGTTCAGCAGGCGGAACGATACCGGAGCATATCCTGAAAGACTGTCCTCCCTGGGTGAGCTGAGAAGCAACATGTGCCACCCCCATCAACCTGAAAACTAAGCTTTGGGAAACCTGACAGACCTGAAGCTGACTGCCCAGTTTGTGGTCCACAGTAAATTAAGCGCATGACCAGAGATCGCTGAAGATGAAGGAGTATTTACTATTATTTATCTAGGAGAAGTTATTACCCCTTTCAGGAAAAAAAAAAAATGCTTCTGTTCTGCAACAGCTTGATAACAAAGAGAGTTGGCTATTAAATAAATAAAACCAAGGAAAATTTAAAATATTTCGGACACATCAAACGACTGGAGCGCCTAAAGAAGATTTTTTTTAAATCTCTGGAATGCAAATTAACATGCCTCACCCCATAAAAAAAAATCGCGAACTTGTCAACTAATCTAGAGAGTCATATATATATTTTGGTGATTTTGTAATATATTATCTCCTCAGTAAATGACTGTAAACTCCACGATTTTCTTGTATATGTAGTGAAAGAACGGGAAATTCTTCACTTCTATGTATTTTTGTTGATAAAGGCAATTTGGTCGAAGTATTTCTTGTGTATTGTCATTGTTTTGTATTGTTAAATCTCAGTATTTGTAACTTATGTTAAAAATGTTTTACGTTTCGCTCAACTAAGTTAACAATCACTTGTACAACTAACTCAACTGTGGAAAGAAAATTGCTGTAGAAAATTGTATTAATGCAAGGGACAATTCCCTAAAACTTATCATATTATTTTATGGTTTGTTATTTATTATATTATTTTCTATAATTTTATACTATTTTTATAAAAAATTGGGGATTCAATCGATAATTAAACGGACTATTTGAGCTAAAGTCCTGTTTATCTGAAAGTAGTTTGTGCGTAAGAATGAATATATCTTCCAGCGAATGAAAATGACATTGTTTTGGCAATTATCATTGCAATAACGATCAAAGGTCAGAGGTCGTAATGTTGCATCTTATGTAGGAACTTGTAAACTAGCCCCAGAAAAATGCATCACACAATGCTTGATGTAATAGAGGCAAAATAAGGTATATACAATGTTTTTTTAAAAAGGAAATATTATATAAAAAACGGTTGTTATATTATTCTGATATAATATTTATATTTTAGTATTATATATTCAACTTTCAAAGCTAATCAGTGTCAAATTAAAAGTAATAATTACGAAAAATAATTTCTAAAATAATAAGTACACTTAATTTCTTTTGGTTTGATAGGACCGTTCTTACTGGCCTAATAACCAGGGCTTATACTAATTAGGGTAAAAGATTATGAATTTCAAATTTCAGACTGTGTATGATATTTTAGCGTTATATATCAACTTTCAAAGCTTATCAGTATCTCGTTGAAAGTAATAATTATGAACAAATAATGTCTAAAATAATAAGTACAGGTTACTCAATATTTTGAGTGGGGCCTGGCCTCACTGGCCCTTAATGACGAGCCGCCCCTGTGCATTCTGTTGGTATTGTGGAGTGTATACGTTTTATTAGCCAGAACACACGTAAAGTCGTTCTGATATATTAATATATATGTAACGGAAAGAAACATCTCTGGGGCACAGTGATATGGATTTTACAGAAGAATGATGGTCTGAATGAGGTTTTGAATGATGTTAAGATACAGAGAAAACTTATCATCAATATAAGAAAGAGGTAATCAACATTTTTAGGGCATGTGATGAAAAAGGGAGGCTTAAAACACATTGTAAGCACAGTAAAATCGAAAGGAGACGAGTCAGATGAAGACAGAGAGAGCAAATTTGGGAAAACCTGACTTCATGGCATAGTAGAGCGTCAACATCCGAGTTGATAGCAAACGCAAAGAACAGAGATTTGTGGAGATTCATGATCGCTTACGCCAGACAGTACCGCACCTGATTATTGATTGATTGATTGATGATTGGATATCATCATTGCACTTCAGTGTGTAACCATGTGTGCTACATTCTTTCTTACATAGGAAGATCACGAACTCCGTAGCACCGGCAAGGGTCCCCGATGTTATTTTGAAGATAGTGAAGATATTTTTGTAGGAATTTTGTATTTAAAAAAATATCTTTTCTACTGAATTTGCCCGGCAGTGGCTTTCCAACCTGCTCTTCTCGATTTTGAACTGCCAAGGGTTCTTTTACTGCTCAAATTGAACACGGGACCTCTGATTTATCGTCCGTCTCCGATAGGATTAGGAAATCGATGACTGAGATCAGGATCTCTGGAAAATATCCAGATGATTCCACGAGGGAGCGAACCTTGTACCTTTGACACGAGAGATGAGCACCTATTCTGTACTCTACACAGACCACCACCTGATGATATATATGATATAGTAACAACAAGAGAAAATGAGTGAAGTCTGTTATGTTCTAATGTCTCTAATAAATATATGATATAGTAACAACAAGAGAAAATGAGTGAAGTCTGTTATGTTCTAATGTCTCTAATAAATATATGATATAGAATTAACAGAGAAAATGAGTGAGTCTGTTATGTTACTAATGTCTCTAATAAATATATATATAGTAACATACAAGAGAAAATGAGGGAAGTCTGTTATGTTCTAATGTCTCTAATAAATATATGATATAGATTATGATCGATTGTCTATTTTGTTGATGATATGTCTCTCTGTGGTATCTGTGGCTTGGGGATAGCGACTCTATCTATTAACCCGACGTTCTGAGTTCGAATCACACTGCGGACAGTTTGGTTGCAAATTGTTTCACGTGGATTTTACAAAAGGACGATGGCACCACCCGTTCAGAAAACAGTGGCAAACTACTGAACGTAATAATGCGTAGAAAAATCACAAACACGCGTTAAAAAAGCTGGGGTGATTCAAAAGTCCTGTAAGGATATGCAATTAATTAATATGTCTCTCGTGTGAGAGGGGCGAACGTAGGCGCCCTGTTATTTTGGTTGTTTGTATATGTATTAGATGAACGTAGGCGCGCCTGTTTATTTTGTTGTTTGTATATGTATTAGATGAATGGGGGCCTCTGTTTATTTTTGGGTTTTTTGTATAGTATTAGATGAACGAGGCGCCCTGTTTATTTTGTTGTTTGTATATGTATTAGATGAAAAGGCCCTGTTTATTTTGTTGTTTGTATATGTATTAGATGAACGTAGGCGCCCTGTTTATTTTGTTGTTTGTATATGTATTAGATCCAACCCATCCTGGTTCAAACTCCAAGGACAAGTTTGGAAGCAAATTAGTTCCTTGGATTGTTACGAATGTAAAATAGACCACTACTGGGAAACCTATTAGTGGTGCCAGTGGGGGCTTGTCATTAGGCCAGTGGACCGGACCCCACCACAAATAAAGTATAACGTGTATTTATTTTTTTAATGTTTCAACTGGAAGATCTCCAGGATTGGCACCTGGAATGTCCGCACGATGTTCGAAACTGGGAAGACAGCACAGGTGGCACGGAAATGAGGACATATGGACTGGCATCCCGGACTGGGCGAAACCAGATGGACAAATGCAGGACACACTAGATTATAACGGGGAATCAATACTTACTCGGAAGAGGGGGGAGGAAGACGACCACACATGGAGGGAGTATCATTGATGTTGGCCAAACAAGCACAAAAGGCATTAATTGAATGGAGCCGTTAGGACCAAGAATGATCCAGGCAATTTCAAAACCTCAATGCAAAAATTAAACTGAACATAGTCCAATGCTACGCCCCAACAAATGACAGCAAAGAACAAAAAAGAAGAGTTTTACAATAAGTTCAGGTGTATTAGGCAAATTTAAAAGTAAGGATCTTTATTTTGCTAGGAGACTTTAATGCAAATATGGCAGAGACAACAGTTCGGGGAAACTATGGGCAAACACGGACTAGGGAAATAAATGAAAATGGAGAGATGTTTGTGGTCATTGCGCAGCAAACCAGTTGGTTATAGGAGGTAGCCTTTTCAGCACAAAAGAATCCACACAGCTACATGGATATCACCAGACCACAGGACAGAAAACCAAATCGACCACATCTGCATACAGGAAGTTCAGAAGGTCACTGACACGTAAAAGTATATAGATGAGCAGATGGGGCCTCATCACCACCTTGTTATAGCAAAGGTGCGAATGAAACTCAAGAGATTCATGACGACCACGTATGGTAACAGGTGAGATCAATGTGGGACATCTGAAGGAGCAGAAGGAAAGGATATATTTAGTGTCACGTTTTCCCAAAAAATTTGGGGCCCTAGAAGTTGATGAAGGAAGTATTGAAGACCACTGGCATAAAGTTAAAAAAGCCTGGACTAGTACATGTGAAACTACCCTTGGAGAAAAGATTGCACCACCACAAGGAATGGCTATCAGAGTCAACGTTAGATAAGATAACGGAGAGAAGAGGCAAAAAGGCTGACCTCTGTAATAGCAGAACAAGATCAGCAAGGCCCGCAGCACAAGAAAATACAAAAAAGCCAAAATGGAGGTGAAGGGGAAGTATAAAAGCAGATAAAAGAAAGTATATAGTGACCTGGCAAGAGAAGCAGAAGGGGCCCAGCAGCTAAGGTAACCTGAAAGATTTATACGATAACACAAGAAATTGACAGAGAAATACCAACAAATAAAAAAAACCAATTAAGGACAAGGCTGGAAGATTACTCGGCAATGCTCAAGAACAGATGCAGGGGTGGGCAGAACATTTTCCAAAGACCTTTTAAATAGGCCAGTTCCCTAGGCCAACGGACATAGATCCAGCTGCAAAGATTTAACAATACTAGCAAGCCAAGCAAAGCAGAAATAAGAAGGCCATTCTCCAACTACGAAATGGAAGCTACAGGCCCAGATGGTATACCTGCAGAGGCCAAAAAAGCAATGCTGACATCTCAACAGACATGCACATGACTTGTTGGGAAAAATTTGGAGGGGGAAGAAATACCAAAGACTGGAGAGAGGCTATATAGTCAAACTACCTAAAAGGGTGATCTCAAGAATGACAACTATAGAGGAATAATGCTACTGTCTGTACCAGGCAAAATACTAAGTCGAATCATCCTAGAGACTCAAAGAAACTACAGATGCAGTACAAAAGGGATGAACAGCAGGATTTAGAAACAGATCCTGCAAGATAAATATCGACGCTACGTATCATAGTGGAGCAGAGCATCGAGTGGAACTCACCCCTCTACATAAACTTTGTGGACTATGAAAAGGCATTCGATAGCCTAGACAGGAAACACTCTGGAAATTTTCTACGACATTAGGGGTCCCAAAGCAAAACCAATTTAATAAAGAAAATGTAGGAGGAGACTGGCTACTGCATGAAGGAAAACTGAAGAGGCCTTTGAAATAAAGATGGGGTGCGACAGGGCTGCCTTTTATCGCCCTTCCTTTTCCTGCTGGCTATTGACTGGATAATGAGATCAACAACTGCCAGGGGAAGAAAATGGAATACAATGGACCATGATGAGTCAATTGGAGGATCTGGATTTTGCAGATGATCTAGCACCCTCTCACAACAATCAGCAGATGCAAAGAAAATAAAAAACTAGAAACAGTCTCAGCAACTAGGCCTGACTATTCATGGGGGGAAAACAAAGATCATGAGATTAAATGCTGGTTCAGAGCCCAATCTTTTGAGAGGATCACCACTAAAAGAGGGTTTAAAATTGACATATCTGGGAATGTGTCAACATTCAAGGTGCAAGATGAAGATGTTAAGGTTAGAATACAAAGGCAAGATCAGCATTTTCCATTCTGAAGAAATATGGAGTTCAAGAATGATTAGGAATAAAACTAAGATAATGATATTTAACTCAATGTCAAGTCCTGTCCTTCTGATGGAGCAGAGACATGGAGAACAACAAAAGGGAAAACCAAAAAGTGCAGACATTCATCAATAATCCTACGCAAATCTCATCTGAGATGGTACGACAGGACCACAAACAGAGAACTTGGATAGGACAGGGCAACGGCAGGTGGAACAAGAGATAATGAGCAGAAGGTGGAGATGGATAGGAAAACTAAGAAACCCTGACAGCATCGTGAGACAGACTCTCGATGGAACCCCAGGCAATAGAAGTAAGGGGAAAACCCAGAAACACCTGGAGACGGAGTTAGAGATGGAATGCAAGAGGACGGGAGAGTGGCGAGATCTGGAAAGGATGGCCTGGATAGGTGGGTTTGGAAGGCCGTTTGGACTTATGCCTTTTAGGGGCGAAGGGTGAAGAAGAAGAATACATTAAAATATTTCTATCCCAAACCATGATTTTCGAAGTATCTGTCTGGCCCACACCAAAAATGATCACGAGCCGCCACTGAGGGAATGTCTGAAAATCAGCGACTCCTTACTGTTGTTGATGGCTAAGTCGTTCAAGATATGCCACTATTTTCATTTCATTTGTATTAGGCTTAAACGATAGTAAGTTCGATCACAATCCAAGCGTTTGTGGTTCAAAAAATCACGGCAGGCACTTTGGAAGCAATTGGTCCGTGGGTTTTTGAAAAGGGAAAAATAGATCCCATCGTTCGGGAAAACAATGGCAAACTACTGAACGTATACGTTGTGCCTTGAAAATCGACAAGTCGTTTACTGTTGTTGATGGCTAAGTCTAAGATATGTCAAGATTTTATTATTTATTTTAAAGGGGTGTGTGTGTGCGCCACGCGAAGAGGCCCTTTTTTGGAGGATATATGCCGGCCATCGAAATAATGGCCCCAGCGTGAACGGCAATTTGCCATGTTATGTCACAGGCGAGGCGGTGTATTATCACAGACAACTTTTGTTTACTTTGGGGAAACGCCGATTAGAAATATATCTCGATGTTAGAAACTTGTTGTTTATGTGTGATTAAGAAGATGTTTCAATGAGTATTAGTTTTCTAATACTATTTTATTTAAATTTTTTCAGAATATTAGAGTAATTTATATATGATTATTTTATTTATTACATCGCTTATGGTAGCTCTCATCAGTTATCCAGAATAAGTAAGTCACATGTTTCAAACACACAGCTTGATTAGCACATAAACTAACATCATTATCAGTAATTTGAATAACATTACAAGTTGACATCCCCACAGTTTGATTAAATATAAAAAAAGTTTTAACAAAATTTTTTATCTACTACGAATTTTGCTACTTTCCTTTTTTTGAAGAAGAGCTTGTTAAAATTGATTGATAATTTTTTTTTCATAATTGTTGAGGAAAATGTTAAAAGAACAAAAAAGTATTTTTTTTTAGCCCCAAACATGGAATCTCAATGAGAATTTTAAGAGTGGCAGTTCAATTTAGACTCTCCTTCTGGTGTGTCGGGGCCCAAGAACTTATTTTCATTTCAGATGATATCAGTTTTTTGAACAACTAGATTAATGAAGAGAGAACAGTGAGATTTTTGGATGGGTACTTCAGTCCCCCCCTATCTATTAAATTTTTATTAAAAAACAATTTGTTATTACATTATGTCGAAGGAGATAATAGTTAAGACAATTTTTGTTACTTTGTTAAGCGATCAATTTCTGACAATTTTTGTTAAAATTTGTTAAAGGGAGATCTAGTTTTGAAACTTTTGTTCATTATGTAAAGATCAATAGTTTTCATGACAATTTTGTTACATTATGTAAAAGGGGATCAAAGTTTTCCCAGAAATTTTTGTTACATTTTCAAAGGGAAATCAAAGTTTCATAACAACTTTTGTTAAAATTTGGCAAAGGAATCAATAGTCTTCATAAACTTTTGTTACAAATGTCGGGAGATCAAAGTCTTCATGACAATTTTTTTACAATATTCGGGAGATCAAAGTCTACATGACAACTTTGTTACATTATGTGAAGCAGATCAATAGTCTAAGACAATTTTTTAAATTATTGGGGAGATAATAGTTTCATGCCTTTTTGTTACATTAGGGAAGAGATCAATTGTTCATGACAACTTTTTTTCATTAGTCGGGAGACAAAGTCTTCGAAATTTTTTGTTACATTATTCGAAGGAGATCAAGTCTTATAACAACTTTTTTAAAATGGAAAAGGGAGATCAATAGTTTCAAAACTTTTGTTACAAATTCAAGGAGATCAAATTTCATGACAACTTTTGTTACAAATTGAAGGAGATCAATAGCTACATGACAACTTTTGTTCATTATGTCGGAGACAAAGTTACATGAAATTTTTGCATTATGTAAAGGGGAGTCAATAGTTTTCAACCTTTGTTAAAATTGTGAAAAAATCAATTTCTACATGAAAACCCCTTTTGTTACATTTTTAAGGAGATCAATTGTCACTTAAACCCGATACATTATGTCAGGAGATCAATAGTGATAAAGGATAACAAGGGAAAATGCGCAACAATTTTCCCCCAATATAATTCAGCAGTTTTAAAAAAAATTTCGTCCATCTGAATCCCCACGCTTGATTAGACATAATAAAAGTATTACAAAATATATTTATCTATAAAAATTTTGCCCTTTCCTGCAGTTTGCTGAAATTTCTTTGATCATTTTTTATTTTTAAAAGTTGGGGAAAAAAGTTGGAACCCAGACAAAAAATTTTTTTTTGAACTCCGAGACATAAGTATATCAATGAAATTTCATGTAACTGGTAGTTACAATTTGTTTACATTCCTTTGGGTTTTCTGCAAAAACTTTTCTTCAAACCAAGATATGAGGACAGACTTAATTTTAAAATTATAAAAACAAAACGAGTGTTATTGATATTTTTTTTATTGGGGTTTTTACCAGATGAACTGTTCGAAGGAAATGGGGGTGTTTTCTTGGCACAAAACTAAAATTTTTGTGGTGGATGATAAAAAATTGTTCAACCAGATTATCATGTATTGTCCTTTAAAAGCAAAAGTTGGTGTTTTTCAAACTTTGCATAGACAAGAGGTTCTCAACATAAGACCATCTTTCCATTTTTATATTTGACAGCCAGTTAAAGGAAATTTATCTATGGAAACTTGTTTTCCATATTTGACCCTTAAAGGAACTCTTATCATAAAACTTTTTTTCACTTTTGACAATTAAAGGAACTTTATTATGGGGAAATTGTTTTCCCTATTTTTCACCAGTTAAAGGGAAATTTATCTATGGGGAAAATTTTTTTCCACATTTGACGATTAAAGGAACTCTTTTCTATGGGAAAATTGTTTTCCATATTTGACCCAGTTAATGGAACTCTTTTCTATGGGAAAAATTTTTTTCCATATTTGAACCAGTTAAATGAACTTTTCATGGGAAAATTGTTTTCCATATTTACACCAGTTGGGAACTCATCATGGAAACTTTTTTACATTTTACACCAGCAAAGGAACTTTATCATAAAAAAAATTTTTTTCCACTATTTAACCATTGGGAAATTTATCTATGAAAATTGTTTTCCCTATTTGACAAATTAAAGGAAACCTTTTCTAAAACTTGTTTTCCCCTATTTGACACCAATTTAAAAGGGAAATTTATCTATGGGAAAATTTTTTTCCCCAAATTTTACAAATTAAAGGAACTCATCTTGGAAAATTTTTTTCCATTTTGGCCCCGTTAAAGAAATCTTTTCTAAGAAAAAATTGTTTTTCCACTTTTGACAGCCAGTTAAAGGAACTCTTTCATGTAAACTTTTTTTCCACATTTGACACCAGTTAAAGAATCTTATCTAGGGAAACTTTTTTTCCAAATATTTGACAGCCAGTTAAAGGGAAACCCTTTTATTATGAAACTTGTTTTCCCACATTTGACAAACCATTTAAAAGGGAAATTTTATCTATGAAAATTTTTTTCCACTATTTGACACCAGTTAAAGGAACTTTTTATGAAAACTTGTTTTCCACTTTTGACAGCCAGTTAAAGGAACTCTTATCATGGAAACTTTTTTTCCACTATTTAAAAGTTAAAGGAACTCTTATCTTGGCTTTTTTTCCCACTATTTGACGCAAACCCTTTTATTTAATTCCCTTTGGTGAAAAAAAAGACATGCCCTGATCTATTTTAATATTGAGCCCTATAGCTGGTGCTTTCATGGTTTCCACAATTAAAATAAATGAATATTTTCCCTTTTGTCTCATTCTACAAAACCCTTTTTAGGATCTTATTTTTTGTTATGTCTATAAAGAAGGAAATTTAAACAAATTATACATATAAATTATAATCGTAAATTTGATCTTTTTTTTGGGACATCACTTACTAGCTTGGCATCTTTTTTTGTTGTTAGTTTAAAAACAACGTGTCACTGTCAGTCAACAATTATGTTTAGTGAAGAAGATACTTGTTAAATTCAAATTATACATATAAATTATAATCAAAATTTTGATCTACTTTTTTGGTACACAAATTTACTAGGACGTTATTTTGTGTTTTTTTACAAATAAGTCCGTTTGAGTCCGTTTTTTTACAAAAGGCCCCATGTGTACTAAACAATGTGAATATTTTGCCTACCCGCCATCATGAAAAATTTAGAGAGGGCCATAAAAGAGAAGGCCATGATATATGTAGTGTGGTGAGGAACTCTAGGCGCTTGCCAGCAGAACTCAAGACTATTGGTGTCTAAATGTTTAAAGAGTTCAAGGCGAAAGACTGATCTGATTGCACTGGGTTTATCCAAACAGCTAGGGCCCTCTTGGGGAAAATGGTGCCCAAACTCTTCTGAAAAATTCTAAGAATCTGGGTCAAAATTGATTTGTTAACAGAAGACATTTCAAATCTTTTTCAATTCTGAATTCCGGGAAAAAAGATTTTTAAAGAACGACATGGGAAAAATCTCTTTCAACAATTCTAAGAATTAATTAAAACTGATTTCGTTAAAGAAGAATCGTAAAATTTTTCACAAAAATTTAAAAATCTTGGTTAAAACTGATTTTTAAAGAACGACATGGTTTTACAATCTCTTCTCAACAATTCTAAGAATTCCGGGTTAAAATTGATTTGTTAACAGAACGACATGGTTGCACAATCTCTTCTCAACAATTCTAAAAATCTCCGGGTTAAAACTGTTTTTAACAGAACGAATGGCCTTACAACTCTTTCAACAATTTAAAAATTCCGGGTTAAAAATTTATTTCGTTAAAAACGACATGGTTCACAATTTTTCTCAACAATTCAAGAAATTTCCCGGGTCAAAAAGATTTTTAAAAGAAGACATGGTTCAACTCTTCTCAACAATTCCCCGAATCTCCGGATCAAAATTGATTTCGTTAACAGAACGACATGGTTGCTACAATCTCTTCTCAACAATTCTAAGAATCTCCGGATTAAAACTGATTTCGTTAACAGAACGACATGGTTGCTACAATCTCTTCGAACAATTCTAAGAATCTCGGATTAAAACTGATTTCGTTAACAGAACGACATGCATGCACAATCTCTTCTGAACAATTCTAAGAATCTCCGGATTAAAATTGATTTCGTTAACAGAACGACATGGTTAAGCAAACTTCTTCTCAACAATTCTAAGAATTCCGGATTAAAATTGATTCGTTAACAGAACGACATAGCTGCCAATCTCTTCTCAACAATTCTAAGAATCTCCGGATTAAAATTGATTTCGTTAACAGAACGACATGGTTGCTACAATCTCTTCTGAACAATTCTAAGAATCTCCGGATTAAAATTGATTTCGTTAACAGAACGACATGGCTGCCACAATCTCTTCTCATCAATTCTAAGAATCTCCGGATTAAAATTGATTTCGTTAACAGAACGACATGGCTGCCACAATCTCTTCTCATCAATTCTAAGAATCTCCGGATTAAAATTGATTTCGTTAACAGAACGACATGGTGCACAATCTCTTCTCAACAATTCTAAGAATCTCCGGATTAAAATTGATTTCGTTAACAGAACGACATGGTTGCTACAATCTCTTCTGAACAA
Organism: Arion vulgaris; assembly: GCA_020796225.1. Taxonomy (NCBI): domain Eukaryota; kingdom Metazoa; phylum Mollusca; class Gastropoda; order Stylommatophora; family Arionidae; genus Arion; species Arion vulgaris. The sequence goes on along the minus strand of JADZMA010000524.1, from coordinate 20,387 downwards.
TTCTAAGAATCTCCGGATTAAAATTGATTTCGTTAACAGAACGACACAGTTCAAATTCAAACCAGAGCCTTTCAGATTGCAAAGCAAATGATACAACGGGCATACCATACTTGAGGGCAAGTTGTTCCCAATATTACTATACATTCTGTATGGAGCAGGATGGAAGGTCCTGCCGGTCAAAATTCATTAGAAAGGATTAAATAAAATTCCTACATCACCATCTTAAAATTTACATCGGACCTCGCCGGTGCTCGGAGTTCTGCATGCGCTGAGATCTTCCTATGTAAGAAGTGATCGGAGCAAAGTGGTTACTCCGATGTGCAGTGAAGATGGTACAACCAATCAATCAATCAATCAATCAATCAAAACATTTTTTGCTTCTGAGATGAATACCTAAGTTTGGGAAACACACAAAATCCTTTTTAAATCAACATTAAAATATAAATGAGTTGTTAAACACATTGCATTTTGTGGTCTCTGTGGCAAATGCCTACTGTCTTTTTAAAGGGTCGGTCTCTGTGGCTAGTCCTACGTCATTTAAGTGGTTTTGGCTAATGCCTATGCATTTTAAGTCGGTCTCTGTGGCTAAGTGCTCTGTCATTTAATTTTGGTCTCTGTGGCTAGGCCTACTGTCATTTTAATTTTGGTCTCTGTGGCTGCGCCACTGTCATTTTAAGTCGGTCTCGTGGCAAAATGCCTCCCTGTCATTTTAAGTCGGTCTCTGTCAATGGCTCACTGTCATTTTAAGTCGGTCTCGTGGCAAATGCCTACTGCCATTTTAAGTGGTCTCGTGGTTAAGTGCCTACCCTTTTGGTCCTTGCCTTCCCTTCCGAAGGTCGTAGGTTTGAAACTGGAACGCGACTCCTTTTTTCCCCGAGTTCATTATTTTCAGAGGTCCCTAGGATTGCTGCCGGAACTACTGAGTTCGTGATTCGGCATCTTGGGCAGGTGGTGTGCTCTCTGTAGAATGCCCGAGCCTTGGGTAAAACTCCAGCAATGAAGTCAACCTTCAGCTTTAGACCCTGTGGAAGGGGGGGTATGTTGACTTGTAGCGCCCTACGTGGATGAGGAACTACAACTGGTTGAATCAATTCAGGATTTGGAGTTGGGACACGTTGTACAAGTGAACGGGTGTTGAATCAATTCAGCGATTTAAGGAGTTTGGAAGTACACGTTGTACAAGTAGAACTGGATGACCGAGGGGCAGAGAGAGGAGGTGTTTAAAAACGAGTCACAAAAAACCATCAGTCTGCATCCCCTTTTCGACATACATTGGGGGAGAATGAGCACCTACAGGTCTGTCCAGACTGCTGTGACGTTACAGGTCTGTCCAGACTGCTGTGACGTTACAGGCCTGTCCAGACTGCTGTGACGTTACAGGTCTGTCCAGACTGATGTGACGCTACAAGTCTGTCCAGACTGCTGTGACGTTAGTTCAATAACTAACCTATATAAAATATATATTATATATATATATATATATATATATATATATATATATATAAAAGAATCAGTGAATTACTTTTGTGGCTGTCCCAATTGTTTGAAGATATTCTGGACATCCTTCCAACTTGAAATTTGGCAAGAGGGAGCTTTACACATGGCAAAAGGAAAAAATTATCAAACTGAATATTTCTTCCTTTTTATAACCATATTCCAACTTAACGCCACATGGTCATTCTTCGTAAAAATCGCAAAAATGTATATCAAATTTTCACGATCCGCGGTCACGGATACGCAAAGCGATCGTTGTTATGTTGCGGTGACGTCTTACGCACATAAGTCACACGAATACTAACATATTTATTGGTATTTCAACATGTCAGTTCTGTAGACGAATGCATAAGATCTTTGGCTGCTATCCGAAGACAATATGTTTAATTTTAGGAAGGTCAAAAATTTTTCCCTTTTGAACAAAAAAAAAACACATTTGATTTTTTTTTAAAAACACATCTCACGCTTCGGCCAATTTAAAAAAAAATTTTTTAAACCATCGATAAGTTAATAATCTGAATAAATTTTATTTGCCAATTATTTTTCAACTTTCACGGAATTCAATTGTATCAGGTTTTATTGGCAATGGGAATGAGGGACAGTTTATGTGGTGGAAGATCAGCGGTAAAGGATCACAAATTAACTTTAAAAGTGGTGAGATATTAAACTAGATTTAAACTAAATTCAAACTTTACAGTGGAATTTGGAATTTAGTATCAGTTTACTGGAATCGGAATGAGGACATTTAATCTAGTGGTCAACCCGACAAAGTTTTCAAACCAAGCATGGAGAGAAAACGTATTTTTTTTAATGGGAACAAACCGATTTTGAGGCAACGGGGCATGTTTCTTTAAGGGACTTTACAAATAGATTGAAACTAAATTCCCGTGAGAGAACGGGTAAACTTTAGTAAAAATAAAAACAAAGAAGTGAAAAGATTACAAAGACCTGTACTTTCCAGAAACGATGAATTGCGTATTATATCTATATTCTCTATCGTGATAAGCCCGTGTGATAAACCTGTGTGATAAACCCGTGTGATAAACCCGTGTGATAAACCCGTGTGATAAACCCGTGTGATAAACCTGTGTGATAAACCTGTGGGATAAAAACCCGTGTGATAAAAACCCCCGTGATAAACCTGTGTGATAAACCAAAAGGATAAAACCCCGTGATAAACCCGTGGATAAACCCGTGTGATAAACCTGTGATAAACCTGTGATAAACCCGTGTGATAAACCCTGTGATAAACCCTTGGGTAAACCCTGTGATAAACAATGAAAATACAGGACGTGAATAAGACACTACTGTAGCTGGAGTCACAAAACTACACTCATACGTGTATTCTGAGTGGTTCATTGAGTCTTTATTTATTTTTTTAATCTAACCCGTTTTGTCTCACAGCGTCAGGATAAGAAGAGATTTATGAACGAGCCCTTGTGTGCGCTTCATAAATAAAGTGTTTCGTCGCCTTTGTTATCTCTAAGGTTCATCTTTGGGCCGGCCTTTGCTTTTTATCCATTGTACAACATCGTTCTTTGAGGTGCATTGTCTGTTGGTATTCTGCTTATGCCGGGAAACCCCTTAATGTGTTATTTCTTTATGAAGTTTAGATTGATGTTGTACCCACTTTTTTTCCTAATGTCTTCTTTTCTAAACCGGCTCTTCTGTTACCCCAGGATTCATTGAGTATGATCCGAAAGGTGGAGGCTGGTTCGGTTGCAGACAATGAACCTAATCACTACAAGGCCAACAGTTTGCAGGGAAATTTCACTTATCTTCGTTTTGGGGCATGTATGTCGTTGGCAATGAGGGAAAAAGAAGGCTATGGCTCCACTATATCAGGGGCCAGCCAATGGATATAGCTGACATTTTGAGCACCCTCAAGAGCGGTCGCAAAAAGATTTTTATTTAAACCAATCCACGCCCAAATACTAGATTGTAGGGGCTGGATTTGAAGATTGAGAGCAAAAGAACAGCATAACAGGAATGAGTAGGCTCATCAATCAAAATCGAACTTGTCAGTCAGTCGCTGGACGCTGTTGGAGATATTGGAAGGAGATCGGAGACCTATGGACATGTTCGGGGTGCAAAAGAAGATATTCCAAACTGAAACTGAACTGAAACCTTTGTGCTTAATTTCGAAAGAAAAAAATGTCTGTTATTAAAGCAAAGAATGGAATACGAAATTGATATAACTCCAGGAGAAGAACAAAGACCAATGGGGTAGGATCACAAATAGATAGTGAACAACGTATTTGGGGCTTAAAGAAAAGAGAGAGAGAAAAAATACTGAAATGGGATTCGAAGCACTAACTTATTTTTATGGCACCCATTGTCTAGTCCTAATCGAATACAACATCAAACACCATTTCCTATCCAAACATGACCCGTTTAGTTTATATAGGTGTTCAAGATAAAAGTAGCCCGATTGGCAAGTTTTGATTTGTCAATCGGGCCACTTTTATCTTGAACACCCTATAGAAGGACACGAAAGACATGTTCAAATTGTTCATTTTCAGAAACCTTTAGATTCATTTAGGGGTCACGAGAGAGAGAGAGAGAGAGGAGAGAGATGGTCATTAGAATAGGTTTTTCCCAAAGTCAAAATATTCAGAGAATGATGTTCCCTTAGCCATTTACGGTATTTTTTTTTTTAAATTCAGACGCATAGGTGGACCTCAGAGATACAGTATCGACGAAAACACTGTTTATGAAGCGTACACAAAAGCTGGTTCTAGAAATCTCTTCTTATCCTGACACTGTGATGCAAAATATGATGAGAAAATAAAAGAAGCAGAAGACGATTTATTTTGGATATTTACTAAATTAGCTAGTCTTCTTTGTAGTATTGTCTTTTTTTATCTTATTCACATTACGTGAAGGCGTGGGAGTTTAGTTTTCTATCGAGTGCCAGGTAGTTGGGGACGATAGTGGTCTTAAGTTTTTGGTGATGGTTGTTATGCTAGTAATTCCAATCGTAGAGTGGAAGTGGTGGTGATGTAGCTTCAACATCAGCATACATATTAGTCACAAATTTAAATTTGTGCCGTTGGGCCCGAAAACCTGACGAGCGAAAAACAAACACACACTTGTCATGCCTACAGATAATATTTTACTTTTGTAACGTTTGATTTAATAAATTGAAAAAGTACATGTGAGTTAAAATGTTCTGACGCTACAAAATATATTTTACCATTGAAACAAGCATACCATCTAGAAGTTTCCTTCTTTGTGCTATATATTTAATGAGTCATTGGTTGAAGAAAACTAACGTTTACAGCCATTTAATGCATTGATGACAAAAATAGCAACATTCAGGACGAAATATTGCACAATTCTTGCATTTCCCGCGCAACAATTCAAAACGCGGTTGACCTGGTAAACAAATAACGTCATAAGTGCGACACGGACTTGTAGTTAATTAAAAGCGTATATCAACATTAGTGTGAAGCTATTGGATCATATTCTCAAAACAGACATTGATATAACATTTCTAATGAGTTAGAAGTTACAATGCAAAAAGTGTCATTAACAGACCATACGCACATTGCCGCAAAGAGGCACATATGGGTCATCTGTACTACAGTATACAAGAACTAGAGACAAGAGTTATTTGATTATAGTTATACCTCCCTACCACATTGTACCAAAGAAGAAGCGATTTGAAAAGAGCGTCTCCAAGTAGCTCCGCCATTGCCAGTCACAAGCCTGGACGTGAAAGGGGGGTTATGACATGGCAGCTAACTTTTAACTGCAATGTAAGTTATTTAAAAACAATAATACAACTAACTATGTCTACATTTCTTGTTTATTTCATGACTATTGCATTGTATACATATTGCATAGCAACATATGCTAGCGAGAGTTGGAAAATGACTAAAGATATAGAAAGCAAGTTGAATGCATTTGAAAATAGATGTCTGGAAAATAATGAATATAAAATGGAATGAATTCAGGAGAAGTGATGAAATCAGAGATATGTCTGGTCAACCACTAGTGACAACTGTTATAAGAAAGAGAAGATGTTGGGCACACTTGAGAGAAATGATCAACGAAAATCGAAGCAGGCATTGAAGTGGGATGCAAGGGTTCAAGAAAGAGAGGTCGACCTAAGGAGACCTGAAACGAACTTTGCTGAGAGAGGCAAGAGGTATTGGTCTCAGTTCCATGGAGGAGATTGAGCGAGTTGCCCAGGATAGAGCGGTATCGAGAAATTACTTGCAGGCCCTATGTAACGTATAACGGTACGATAGGAATTATTATTATTATTGCATTGTATAAGCTGGGATGATAGCCTTTGTATGAGACGTGTAGTCAAATGTCATATTGGTGTGTTTACTGCAAAACTAACATCTTCTCAGACTCTCCCAATATGTTAGCATTAATCAGGAAACCGTTATATTACAGAATCCAGGTTTCCTTTAGCAATTTCTTCCATCAGACATTTTCGATTTGTATTGGTATAGTTATAAGATTAGGTGCAAAGTTTCGCTACTGTAGAATTGATGGTTTTGCTACATTGGCATTGGACTGTTGCAAGAGTTGAACGGACTATAGAATTGACTCTACAGTTACGCGCAAACACCAGAGAGGTACAACAACAAACGTCTGATGCTGTTGTCATCAACGGTTGTGATGAACGGCTACAGTAATGTCACGAAAGTACGAAATCTGATTCCCATCTCAAAAACATTAACCAAACATTCACAAACATGGACATTGAGCAAAGCGCAGTCACAAAAATAACTACATGTGAAATACGTTGCTGCGAAAGTTACCAAAACTACAAGAAAAGACAGAATCACCAATATCAGCATAAGAAAGAAAGTTGGCACAAACCGTGCTTGAATTACATAGATAAACAAAGAATGAAGTGGTTTGGACACTTAATAAGAATGCATTCAAACTCACAGTATACAGAGTCTTCTACAACAGAATATCGGGAAAGAAGGCAAGAGGAAGACCACTGGAAAAGATGGTTAGATGGGTAGCAGAATCTGTGAAAGAGCAAAGATAACAATCACGCAAGCACAGAACAGCGCAAGATAAATACAGAAAACCACGACATCACTGGGCAACAAACCCGGGCAGCAGTGTGACGACAAAAGAAGAAAGAAGAAGAATTCAACAATGCTTATGTCTATTGGATAGAGCACGTCACGTGATGGTGGCATGTCATACATGTCGCCAGTTTGGGCGTGGAAAGGGGGGCACTACAAAACAGTAGGTAGTGAGTATTTGTGCATATTTTACACGTCATACACACACACACACACATACCCTCACATTAAGACTAACACACATACACACACACACACACACACATGTACACAGGTGTTACTCAGTTTCATTTCCTCACATGGGAAATATATTTATCGATTTGCTTACTAATCTGTCAATTTACACGTATTGCTCACGACCCACATACCGCTAGTGCTAACATTTATAACAACACATGTGTCACCGCTAACTTTAGTATAGAGCAAGTAACTATCAAATTTAGATGATTTATTCCGGAAAAACAGTTGTGTTTTTTATCTTTATAAATTAAGCAGCTCGTCTGCTTCTGTCCGATACATTAAAATTGTGATATGTATGCTCGGCTGTGTTTACGAGCAATTCTGCTGGATTCATTTAATCTACCTGATATAGTTAACCTTTACTAAGTTCCGACCGCAATATTTTAGAGAATATTAATGACGCAAAGTTTCTGTGTTTATATTGTCTGCAGTAGATATCATTACCTTCTTCAAATAGCTTGTCCTGAGCAGGACTTAACACCTTAGCAGCTTCGAATTTCTCTCTCCATAGGCCAGATGTCCTGCCTCTGCAGCCGTCATGTTCAAACCATCAATTATATCCTGAATCCATCTTCTCCGTGGTCTTCCTCTTCTCCATTTTCTGAGATGCCTCCTTCCATGATGATCTTCCCCAGCCCTACGCATCTATTTATATGTTCAAAATACTTTAATTTTCTCATTCGTATTCACAGTATCAGCCAGTTTTAATTTATTCTGAGTTATTTCTGAATAGATTTATTTGTTCTATTCTCTGTCCATGATATCACATTAGTAGGTATCCTCTAATATCAGTTATCAGTTATATGACGACTGACATCTTATCACTCCAGACACGTCCATATGTGCTCCGATCTCCACTTCAATAAATCCAGCAGCCAAACACACCGGTTCGATGTTGATTAATCAATCTCTTTGCGTATTTGGTATGTCGTTCTTTCGGCTGTACCAAAACTGACATACATCTCTCTCATTCTGGTCAGGGACTGGGATTCACAACCCTGAAACTCTCTGTTTGTAAAGATTCAGTGTGTTAGATGTAATTTGAGTCCATTGCAGCTCTCTCTGATATCGTAGCCATTCCAGCCAGTCTTTTAGATTGTTGGAGGTTAAAGTCTCCACCAAGGTAAAAGAATCAACTATCTCAAACCTGTTGTTTGCTGATGACTGCGCCCTCGCTACCAACTCTGTGGAAGAAATGCAGACTTACATGGACAATTTCTCAATGGCCTGTGATTGGCTTGGCCACCATACACCAAAAACAGAGGTCATGTTCCAGCCCGCCCCTAGAGAACAGTATTACGATCCAGGCATCAACATTAAACACCAGCGTCTCCAGTCAACGGACAACTTTGCTTATCTTGACAGCCTCCTATCCAGATCGGCAAACATAGATTCTGAGGTCAACAATAGGATATCCAAAGCCAGTGCTGCGTCTGGAAGGTTACGTGTCACTGTGTGGGAACGGAAGGGGATAAGCATAGTCACAAAACTGAAAGTTTACCAGGCCATAGTGCTAACGACGCTGCTGTACGCAAGCGAGACATGGACAGTGTATAGCAGACACGCAAGAAAATAAACCATTTCCACACAAGCTGTCTACGCAGAATACTAAAAATAAACTGGCAGGACAAAATTCCAGACAGCGAAGTCCTCACAAGAGCAAAGATCCCAGCGTCAACACCCTGTTGCAGAAGGCCCAACTGAGATGGGTTGGTCACGTTGCTCGAATGCCTGATAAACGAATCCCAAAACAGTTGATGTATGGCGAACTTGAAGGGAGCAGACGTTTAGCTGGTGGACAGAAAAGCGCTTTAAAGACACTCTTAAGTGTCTCTGAAATGCTTCGATATAGACAATACGTGCTGGGAATCTCTTGCGCAAGATCGCCAAATGTGGTGCTGTAACAACAAAAGAGGAACCTGAATAGCTGAGAATCATCGTATTGTTGAGTCACAGAGAAAACGAGCAGCGCGAAAAGACAGAGCACAACACGCACATGTCTAACCTTGATATTGTATGCCCCACCTGTGGTCGGGGATTCTGTTCTAGGATTGAACTCTACAGTCACCTCCGCACACACCAGAGAGGGGCAACAGCACACGTCTGAGATTGTTGTCATCATCGCTTGCGATGGACGGCTATTATTGATTGTTCATTACCCTGACTCGCGTGCACAGGGACACAAATTACGTTGATTTCTCTTATCCCTGTCTGTACCAGTACCTCCATTCCTGTTTCGACTTTACGAATCACTCATAGAATCATATCGCATCATTAACCTTACTCAACACTTCATTATTATTATTCTCCTGTGTAGACTGTACATATTATACCGCCTCATTCGCCCGAGTGGTTACCGGGGCCCAAATTTGGGGTGTAAAGAATAGAACCACTGTTACCTTCTACGCATGTCGTAAGAGGCGACTAAGGAGGTTTGGCTGAAATCGGATGCATGTCATAAACGTGTAGAAGTCTGCGTTTAGGGCCTACCAAATCAATGCAACGTATCACGTTCTTGGCAAAGATCAAACTTATCACAAAGAGTGATTAAAATTGGTCGTAAAGAACGAACACAAAGAAGAAGAAGAAGATATCGCCTCATTAACCATACTCAACACTTCATTATTGTGATTCTTCTGTAGACTGTACATATTATATCTGTAGACTGTACATATTATATTCTGGACTGTACAATATATCTGTAGACTGTACATATTATATTCTGTAGACTGTACATATTATATTCTCTCTGAGACTGATTATATTTCTGTAGACTGTACATATTATATTCTGTAGACTGTACATATTATATTCTGTAGACTGTACATATTATATTCTGTAGACTGTATTATATTCTGTAGACTGTACATATTATATTCTGAGACTGTACAATTATATGTAGACTGTACATATTATATTCTGTAGACTGTACATATTATATTCTGTAGACTGTACATATTATATTCTGACTGACAATTATATTCTAGACTGAATATTATATTCTGAGACTGAATATATTTTCTAGACTGTACATATTATATTCTGTAGACTGTACATATTATATTCTGTAGACTGTACATATTATATTCTGTAGACTGTACATATTATATTATGTAGACTGTACATATTATATTCTGTAGACTGTACATATTATATTCTGTAGACTGTACATATTATATTCTTCTCTAGACTGCATTTATATTTGAGATGTACATATTATATTTCTTCTTAGACTGTACATATTATATTTTCTAGACTGTATATTATATTCTCTTCTCTAGACTGTACATATTATATTCTTCTGTAAAACCAGGTTTATATTCCTAACTTGTTGTTAGATGTGACAACGTATTACAAACATATCACGAGATGAACACTAGTCATACAAAATATGAATCAATACACAAATGTCATGTTACTCTGACACCAGTTGTCACCGTTATCAAGTTGAAAGCTAACACAATAATAAATAGCCCAAGCAACGACTTCTTCTTCGGCAATCTTCAGCGATCTCTGGTTAGCGCTTAGTTTACTGTCAACATAAACTGACAGTCAGTAACGACTAAAATCCAAAATTGCGGCATCGTGACTCGGTCTCGGATTCTGTGACTCGGTTCCGGATTCTGTGACTCGGTTCGATTCGTGACTGTCGATCTGTGACTCGGTTCGGATTCTGTGACTCGGTTCGGATTCTGTGACTCGGTTCGGATTCTGTGACTCGTCGATTCGGACCTTCGGCTGATCCTACAACACTAGAACTATACTCAAACGTTTTAACCACTTTGTTCTAGGAAACCTAAAATGCGTCGCTAGTTCTTCACACAGTTCGACTTCCATATTTGTTTCCGCGATGTGCGCTGCCTTCTGTGTTTCTTCTTCATATCACATGTTGGGGACTGTGGTTCATTCTACGACCAGTGTGAGGACACTGAAGAAGGGACAACTTTAGCGTGTCAACCCAGCTTCTTTGATATTATCTGGTACCAAACTTTCACAATCACGGTGGAACCAGAGCTCACATGTGGATCACCTCCTGCCACGTACCGGCGACTTGGAGACACGGTAACTAACTAATATTGTCATGTTACTCTCTACTTCATATTTAATATGCAACTGTTGTCCAAGTCTCTAACCAACATACAACATATGTCTATAACATTTAGTCAATATACAATATATGTCTATAACATTTAGTCAACATACAACATATGTCTATAACATTTAGTCAACATACAACATATGTCTATAACATTTAGTCAATATACAATATATGTCTATAACATTTAGTCAACATACAACATATGTCTATAACATTTAGTCAACATGCAACATATGTCTATAACATTTAGTCAATATACAACATATATCTATAACATTTAGTCAACATACAATATATGTCTATAACATTTAGTCAACATACAATATATGTCTATAATATTTAGTCAATATACAATATATGTCTATAACATTTAGTCAACATACAACATATGTCTATAACATTTAGTCAACACACAACATATGTCTATGACATTTAGTCAACATACAACATATGTCTATAACATTTAGTCAACACACAACATATGTCTATAACATTTAGTCAACATACAAATCATGTCTATAACATTTAGTCAACATACAATATATGTCTATAACATTTAGTCAATATACAACCTGTCTATAACATTTAGTCAACTTACAAACATATGTCTATAACATTTAGTCATGTCAACTTTCTTCTACAACATATGTCTATAACATTTAGTCAACATACAACATATGTCTATAACATTTAGTAACATACAATATATGTCTATAACATTTAGTCAACATACAACATATGTCTATAACATTTAGTCAACTTACAACATATGTCTATAACATTTAGTCAACTTACAACATATGTCTATAACATTTAGTCAACATACAACATATGTCTATGACATTTAGTCAACTTACAACATATGTCTATAACATTTAGTCAACTTTCAAATATGTCTATACATTAGTCAACTTACAACATATGTCTATAGCATTTAATCAACTTACAACCTGTCTATAACATTTAGTCAACTTACAACATTTGTCTATGACATTTAGTCAACATACAATATATGTCTATGACATTTAGTCAATTACAACATATGTCTATGACATTTAGTCACAATACAATATATGTCTATACATTTAGTCAACTTACAATATATGTCTATGACATTTAGTCAATTTACAACATATGTCTATAACATTTAACCAACATACAACATATGTCTAAACAGGTAATAACAAAGTACTGCAGTTTTACAAAATACAAAAACAATGACAACACACAGCAAGTTGACATAGTTATCAGAACGATACAAAGGTCACGATATAAATGATAACAGGTCAAGATATAAACGATACAACAGGTCATACGATATAAACGATACAACAGGTCATACGATAAAAGATGCGACTCGCAAAGGGAGCAAAGAATAGTAACACTGCGACCTACAAAGCATATCGTAAGAGGCGATTGAGGTAGGGACCTAGGAATGTTACCCTAGTAAATAGAAAGCATCGCATAAATCGGATGTGATGGCCTATTTGTAGGCGCATAAATTTACACGACGTACAATCACTCTTAGGCAGAGATCGCATACAAATCATAAAGAGTGGTTAACAAGTGGTTGATATGGAGCATTTAAAGAAGAAGAAAAAGAAGAAATATACTCAATGTAGGAAGAAATATACTTAATGTAGGAAGAAATATACTCAATGTAGGAAGAAATATACTCAATGTAGGAAGAAATATACTCAATGTAGGAAGAAATATACTCAATGTAGGAAGAAATATACTCAATGTAGGAAGAAAATAGAAGAAATATACTCAATGTAGGAAGAAATATACTCAATGTAGGAATAAATATACTCAATGTAGGAAGAAATATACTCAATGTAGGAAGAAAATAGAAGAAATATACCCAATGTAGGAAAAAATAACTCTGTAGGAAAAAAAGAGAAAAATTTCATCAAGTTCAAAGGGTTTGGGAAAACAGCAAATAATTAATAGAGGAAAAAGGGGTAAATGGTTGGGACAGAAAACTGATTACTGTCAACTATATAGATACCACAAAATCTAGAGGTCAAAAATTATATCCCACAAATCTAGAGGTCACAGGTCAACTAGTATCCCACAACATCTAGAGGTCGCAGGTCAACTAGATCCCACAAATCTAGAGGTTAAGGAACCCAGAAACCACAACATCTAGAGGTCACAGGTCAAATGGTTCTGACAGAAAACTGATTCCCGTAAACCAGATACCAACCACTTTATAGGTCACAGGTAAACAGTATACCCAACATGCACTGATAAAAATATAGAAACTAGAGATCTAATGAAGGGCAGAACTGTTTTGAACGTCAATCATTTGTCGAATCACGATATCAGTGCAAAGGAATATTTTTTTTTTCCTCCCAGAGGAACATTTGAATAAAATGTTACAGAAGAGTACTTGAAACATAGACAGAGAAAAGAAAAATACTTTTTCGGAAAAGCTTGATATTAAAGAGAGTTCTATTAAAGACAAAAATCAAGGAAAATTAAATATTTCGGACCCATCAAACGACATGAGGTAAAGGAGATATTGGAGGGAATGATCCCAAAGAAGAAAAAGAAGCCCATGAAATGGGGGCCCATGCCCCCCGATAAAAAACCCAATGTGTCGTTCAGTATTCATATATATTTTTATTTGAGATGTTAACTGACGAAAAAAACACCCCTGTCTCATCTCAAGGGTTCAATCAATTTTTGTTTAAAAGGGAAAAGGAATTTCGTCACTATTTTATACAAAAAGCGTCTTTTCAGTTATGTGGAATTTCTCAAGAGGACAACCTAGTTAAAATAAAAATCTAATTATCCCACACTAACTATCTGGAACTTCATTCCTCCGCTGCCATCGGGGGAACATGACACCGGAGCCCTTTCCCACCCCCCACGGCAAAATTTCCCGAAAAAACGACAGGCGGTTTCAGTAGGGGATTAGAGGGGAGAGCTGAAGGAACAATACCTACTTTTTAACCGTGGCTCCACAACAACTAACTATAAAAAGCCAACCATGGTCGAAAGAAAAAAATCCGACGGATTGGAAGCCCCGTTGAATGAGAAAAGGGGAACAGTCACCCACGTCGTTGAAGGGACCACAACTGGTAAAGGGACCATGGTTAACAAAACAGAAACCTCTGTCCCTTTTGTGCGAAACCATGAATAGAAATTAATCAGCATTATTGCAATCAAAATAGGGAAACATCAGCCTTTAACCCGGGGCCCCAACAGCATAAACCCAATGGGGGGCTTACGGGGACATCCTTTCCCTCACATGAGGTAGATTGGTTTGAGGGCAGTTTGATCCGGATGTCTATACTATGCTTTTTTAAAACGAGTTTTGTCACATTATCTAAAACCCAAAACAAAAAAAAAAGTTACAAATCGAAAAAGGAAAACATATATATAACGTTAAACTTTCACGTTATATGTCCTCAAGAGGTAAACAACCAAACCCCAAACCAGGGAAATAATGAACCCCAATATTTAAATATGACCAACGAATATGGAAAACTTATATGATGCCGAATTCCCAACATCAAATTAAAAAAAACCCCCAAACCCCCAACCCCCCCAATCGGGAAAAATAACCAAGAATCCAAAATATTTGATCAAACTTATAACCATATCTAAATGAAGGTAAAAAAATTAATGTTTCCACAACATCAACACTCAAAATCCCACTTATCAAATGAAAAATTAAGGGGGGTTTTATAAATTTTCCCCCAATTTCACATTTCAAACCTAATCCAAAGAATCAAATTAATCTGCCCAACTTTTGGAAAAATCATAAATCATGACAGTAGAACTGTCCAAAAACCCAAATCGGGGTTATTTTTTTTCAGACCCCATAAGAGGTATTGTCAATCCAAAATTTGCCCCAAAAACACGGCCTTGGGGAATAATACCTTTTTAAGGTTATCTCAGGAGGGGAGAATTATAAGCAAAGCATAAAATTATATTCATGAATTACCAGAATTTCATTTTGATGGGAGTTTCACAAGATTGGTCCCCAAAGGGGGACAAAAAAAACCCCCGTTTGGGAAATCGGGGTCTGTATACCGGTACACCTGTTGGGAATAAAGGTTAATTATTGACACCCATTATTTTTTTTTGCCTGCACCATATACCCAAAATGGAAAATATCAACTTTCCCTTTGTTTTATCTCCCTGTTTATGGGACTGGCCAACCTGTCGCTGACCCCCCCATGAGCCTCCGTTAATCCCTTTGGGACAGACCAAATAGTTTTTCTTCGCACCCCAGGATGAAAAAAATTTTTCATGATAAAAAAGGGAATTGAGGATGCTACCAAAGAGAAAAAGTATGGTGACCACCCAGTAGAAGTATATTTAAAAATTCAACACTAAAATTTAGTACATGTTAGACCTTTCCACTTTACCCGACCCCCAAGAAGGGAGCATACCCAAACAATGTCCATTAAACCTTCGCATAGGGCATTCCTCGCGGATTTTTTGTGGGGGTCTTGGATTTTGATCCCATCCTTTTGACAGAGTTCAAAAAAATGGGGGACTCAAACCCTTTTCCTTTCCGAGGAATTTACTGGGTACCCCAAAGTCTGGGATCCACACGTAGACTTCCCCACGTTTTTGCAGTCTGGTCAAAGTAGGTAAGGACCAATCAGTAAAACACTCAAATAAGATATTTTTAAAACCCCAAGGAATCTCTTGAACAACAAAATAGGGCAACCATCTCCAAGGACGGTTCAAAAGCCCGGGGAGTTGAATCTTAGAGGTTTAGAATATTACAAATGGAAAAGATTTACCAAATTATTGAACCCCATTTTTCCCACACCAAAAACCGAGATTTTAATAATGAAATGTCCTATCACCCCCTTGATGACCGTTTTTAAAATGCACCCAATAATCGGTTTTAAGAGGGAGGAAAAAAATTTTTAATCCATCACACTTTTTACCCTCACCCCTTCTAATAAAAAAGACTAAATGCAAATTATCATGAAAAAGTTTAGTTCGGAATCACAGGTCTTTACGGAGCATCTTTTAAGTTTTAGTACTATCTGGACCGCCCTGATGCTGAATTGTTGTATTTTTTCAAATATATTGAATGTTGTTTTTTAGACCCATCATTCAATTCAAATCAAACTGAAGAAGGTGTTAAACAGAAGGTTAATCCCAATACCCCTATCCTCAAAACATAAGTTTTTCCGTCCGCTCTGGCAGGGGAAAATGAAAAAATGGATTTTTTTTTAAATTTAAGATCTGATTTGTAATCAAAACAGCCAACTGAGATAGCCCCTTTGTTCAATGGCCCCAAGATGCGCCTTTTTTTAAAAAAAATAAACCTTATTAAAAAAAAGTCCCCTTGTTATAATAGATAGAACAAAACTTTTCAAGAAGATTTAAAAACCCAACAATTTAGTTTAAAACTGTTTTTGTTTTTCTTTTTTGGGGAGAGCCCGATGGATAAGTATTATTTAAGGGAGAATTTGGGCCCAACACAGCCCAGCCCACAAAGACGATAAATGCCAAAGATAAAGGACTCCCAAAAATGGGGGAATCCCAGAATGGCAGAAATCATAGTTTGGGAAGATCCAAAAAAGAAATCACAACACTACTCCAATGAAATTTAGAGGAAAGGTTTTTAAAATGTTTTCGACCCGGGGGAAACCAGAAGGATGGCATTCATTTACAAACCAATAGAGGTTTAAACGGAGAATCGGATTTAAAAATTTTTTAATTCCCGCCATGCCCAAAAAAACCCCTCACTTGCTTTAGCAGTGGGATCCCAAGTTTCTGTATGGATGCAACTTTGGATTGCTGTGCAAATCCCTTTTCCCTGAAAAGTGTTAAAAAAAATCAAAGAATCCCCGAAAAAAACATTTATTAGATTAACTTTTTAAAACCCATTGATCTTATCCTTTTCCCGCACATTACCCAAACGAATCAAATGGGTTACAAAATCTGTTTAAAAAACAAATATCATCTAAATATACTAGTAAAGATTTAAAATAAAATCTGGGGCATTGAGTTTTTCATTAGGCGTTTAAAAATGCCCGCAGAATTAGTCAATCCCATTCATTCTTGATATTCAAAAATCCAAAAGGTGTACAAATGCCGTTTTTCTATGTCCTCCTGTTTATTTCCACTTGGGAGTACCCACTGGGTTTAAATCCAGAGTGGTAAACAACTTTTCACCATTCAGGGGGCCAAGATACAATGGAGGTAAGGGGGCCCTTTATAGTCTTTTTTTCAATTTACGAAACACACAGAGGGCAAAGTTTTGCTCTTTTCTTTCAACTGGGCAGCCCAGGGGGTGACGCCCCCCGGATGACCTGTTTGAGGAGATCCCCATGGTTCTGGGGCTTATAGAATGCAGGGGAATCCGCCTGATGGCAACTTAAAGGGTTTGGGATCCTGTAAGAATCCGTGTGAACTTTCGCATAACCAACATCAAAATCATTATACGAAAATACATCATCAATCTACTCAACAGAGAAAAATTGCAGCTTTTTATTAGGGGATCCATGTTCCCCTAGATCAAATCGGGTTGATCCAAAGCCGTTTGAGGGAAAACCCAAACTTTTCACCAACAGAAACTGCACATTCCACGGAGTTGGGAAAATGACATTAAAATTACACCACTAGGAAAAACATTCCAAAAATTGCCACCACTGTCCCATTTGAAAGGAAAAAACTTATTTTTAATATTAAAAAATGAATAGAAATTCCCCATTTAAACCAGTTACAGTATTAAACAATTTTCGCAGAAAGAAGGTTGATTAAAATGACCCGCCACCCATAAATCCCACCTTAACTGAATCCCCAAAAACTCCCAATGAACTAGCCTTAATATGGATTTTTTCCCTTTGCAGACCGAAAAAGGCCGGAAGGGGGGGACCAATTTTCCCTGGTACAACGGAATCGGAGCCCAGGGTAGGCGGGGAAAAACCGAGGGGCCAAGAATATTTGTACCCAAAGACAGCCGATAATCACTTTTTTATGAGAAGGATTATTTAAAAAAAAATAGAACAAATCCTTTTTAAAAAAGTATGTAGAGCCCAATGTTAACAACATGGCCTAAGTAAGGGATAAAAAATCCATTTCAGCTTTGTGACCCAATTTTCCCTGTTAAGATAGATTCTGAAAAAACATGTGAAAGGCGCCCCCGTGAGAGCGAAACTTTAGATCCTGTGTCTATAAGGCACCGAAACACATTTCCCCCATCCAATATCCTTCAGAATTGATTCCACCAATTTTGTTTTTGGGGCCCCGTTTTTCCCCCCCCCCGGGTGTGCCCCTTTCCCCCCCTGATGTCCCCTTTTAAAAGGCCGTCACCAAATTCAAACTATGGCCTCCTCACATCCAGAGCAAAGGTTTTGGCCCCCCGACACCACTACCACCCCGAAAGTTGGGAAATAAACCGCAACGACCATGATATCGGATGTTGATCCCCCGGAAGATCCCGAACCCGTTCAGCCTATTTCCGTCCCCTCGACGATCCAAACCGTCCTGACTCCATTTCTTGATGGGGGTTGATTAGATTCCCCTTCGGCCCACACGGAATGGGAAATGGGGGGGATCCCCCACCATAGACATTAACATTCCGCAAGAGCCGTGGCAGGATGAAAAAAAGACCCCGAGATTATTGGGATCGAGGGGACTGGGCCTTCCCCGGGTTGAGCGCAGTCACTGCAAAAGGAGCAAAGATGGAGTAGTCGAGGACGACTTTAGCCTTGAGAGGACCCAAAAAAAAAACAGCAGGCCCCATGACCCCTTATCCCCAAAAACCGTAGTAGACCCGCCAACAAAAAACCCAGGGTCTTTGGGTCATGTTTAATTTTCCCGCCCTGAACAGAGTTTTTAAACCATTAGGTGTCAACCTCTTGACCCAGGCCAAAACGCCGATAGGCGAATGTCTTTCACAAATTCATCCACGAAGGACCGCCGGGTTCCCAAAGTCCTACGGACTGAAGGGGACGAGGAAGAAAGTAGTGGGGCAATGTCCGCAACTCAGGGGAGCCCCCGTATCAAACTGAGGTTCAGAAAGAAGAGCGGGGGATGGCCCGAGGTGCAACCCAACATACCTTCACACAATTTTCACCCCCTTTGTATTTTAATGAGCCATCCTAAAAGGTAATAGTTACGTAGAAAATATATAAAAAAAAAAAACCAGTATGAGTAAATAGTAAAAATTAAATCCGTGAAAATTGAAGTCACGTTTAAAAAGTATATAAATTAACCAGCTGAAAAAAGCTCAGAAAAGTCAATCAAGAATTTAAAGGGAATGGTTATGAAGTAGAAACAAATACTTACCCTTTTCACAGGAAATCATGAATAGTATGTAACGAAAACAATCACAGCAAAATGTCAATACCCATCCCAGCACAATTGTCCGGGTTCATGCTTGAGTGGGAGAAAAAAGCAAAAGGTAATCCGTCCGAGCAAGGAAAACAAATCTATGGAGTTGGGGGAAAATAGTAGATGCATACGCCAAAAAGATGATGTAAAACTTGATAAAATAATGTCATAAATGTTCAACGCTATAGAAGTTAAAATCAGTTCCCTCCTGGGAAAAGACACCACTGTAACAGGGATCCAGAACTATAATTGTAGATATAAAGACAGTTTTAAAATACAACGAAAGAAAATGGAGACATGTAATCCAGGTTACATCCCAGAGCATGCACCAGGAGAGACTGGGAATCTCACTCCCTTGCAGGAACCTAATTTGTCCAAAAAAGGTCCAAAATTTTTCCGACAATCCCTTTTTAACAATGCCTATGAATTTCTAAAAAGGGAGACCAATTTTGCGTTGCATTTTTAGAAAACCGTTTGAACAGTTAACCCCAAATATTCCGCAAGTGCCTGGATGAAAAACGTTTTGTGTATATGTCACCAATAAGAACAAAACTGCAAGGAAAATTTGTTTGAAAGTACCGGGATATTCGTATGAATCCCAACGAAGGGTTGGAAAAAAAGGTGTTATATACCGGTGAAGGATGAAAAATTTTCCAATTGTGGGGGACGCCGATTGAACCCCAAAGGGAAAGGGCGAGGGTCAGTGAAAACCTTTGTTGGGAAGATCAAGGTTCAAAAGCGACGACATTATCGTTAGAAATCGATAGAGA
Organism: Arion vulgaris; assembly: GCA_020796225.1. Lineage (NCBI taxonomy): Eukaryota > Metazoa > Mollusca > Gastropoda > Stylommatophora > Arionidae > Arion > Arion vulgaris. The sequence goes on along the minus strand of JADZMA010000524.1, from coordinate 399 downwards.
TTTTTGTAAAGGGGGGGAGGGGACTGCCGTTGGGGTTGTTTCCAAAAGATGCAACATTTTAAGATGATAGAGCCCTTCCGCAGGAAGGTGGAAAACCCAAAGGGTGAGGAGAAAAAGTAAAGCGATCGAAAGACTTGTTGTTGGTCTAAAGCGACAGATATGAAGAAGAAAAAACAAAAAAAATCACTTTTTTAGAGGGCACCATTCTGGGCCCCAGTTGGTGGGACGGTGCGATTTTTTTACCTCTGACACAAACTGTTAGGGGGGCCATGCACACCGATAAAAAAGCCAACGTCGTTCAGTATTCAAAAATATTTATTTGAGAGAATTCGTAAAAAACGTGTCTATCGGGTTCAATCAGTCACCTTTTTTTACTAAAAGGGAATTTAACCCCTCAAA
>JADZMA010000523.1:0-33618 GCA_020796225.1 Arion vulgaris | reverse complement strand
TCTCAACTTCTCTCCCCATTTTCTTGCATTCTGTTTTTAACTCTCACCCTTCTTTCCTTCTTCATCGGCGGCTAGTCATGAATTTCCCTGGTTGTGGTTTCTATAACTGTCTAGTGTTTTTTTTACGTGGGTGAGGTAGCTATCCCCATGCTCGACCTCCTTAATGCTCTCTATGACATGCGTGATAGGTAATAGTGGTCCTATTCTTGACCTCAACCACTCTGGCAAAATATTTTTTTGCTTAGTATTGATTGATAGACAAATGGTTCTTCAACAGATATGTATAACTCATTGTATTTGTATTATTGTGAAAAATGTACAATGAAACACATTCAATGATAGATGTGGGTGATCAGTAACTTAGTTGTATCTTATATGTATGAGATTTTGTAACAATGAGAATATCTTCAATTTCATGCATTTCAATTAATTGTTGTTTTATTTTATTTCAGGGTTGACTTGAAATGTACAGGACAAACATCCACATTGTTCTTTTGCACATTTCAATTGGAGTATAATCATATGAATTTCTTATATTAACACTTATTTAGAACTGCTGCTGAAAAACCCTAATTGAATTACTTATGAAGGAAACATATTTTGGAGGTGCATACATTTCAAGTTTTAATTTATCGAATGTGTCAAGAGAGAAAATTATTACTAGCACATAGGTTTTGTAACAGACACTAGCATAATTATCATGTCTCACATATTTTTAAAGGTAGTATTTACTCAGTTACAGTATACTCATATGTATTAGGGAGTTAATTTTTGGATTATTAAAAATAAAGTAATAATTAAATGAATTATTTTGATACAAGATTGATAATGAAAATCGTGGCATATCCTTTACAAGACTTCCCCGCCAGCCACAGTAAACCAGTTGTCAATTTTCCAGGCACTACTTTACATTATGTAGTTTGCCATTGCTTTTGATGTCTATTTTTACCACCCGTAAAATCCAAGGACAACTGCCCGACATGGAGTTTGAACTGACATAGTGAGTGGATGGTCTCACCTTTAGTGAGGCACCATTATTATTTTTCTTACAGCACATGTTTGTAGCCATCTCACAGTTTGAGACTTCCATCATCCATTCTACAAACATTCCCATAAGTAGTTGATGTTTTGCTTCAGAAGTTGATGTTTTTAACCCTTTGGTCCCAGCAATCAAAAAAATTACCTCCCAAAACACTAAAGGGAATAACTCCTCAAAAAACGCAACATGTCTTTCTAAAAATTAATAATAATAAAACTATTGCTTGTAGAACATTCAAATAATGAGCAACAATACTGTGAACTGGATAAAGTTTCACAATAAATTATACCCATAAAGATGTAATTCTGCAGATAAACCTTGATTTCACAGCAGTTACTGAGTCCCACTTTGAATCAATTCTTCCCAGTTCTTTCTGATGTTGATCAGCGACAAACGTTTGATCTGCCATAAATTAAAAACTGCTTAAAAAATAAGCTGAAATAATCGAATGGTTCTGCACCTCCTCTAGTGTATGAGAAGGCCCACTCTTTCCATAAATGGCTCCACAACTACTGGAGAAGTGATCACCCAACCATCCTGTCAACAACGGCACAGGGCCGTCTCGATGTCGGAAGAAAATCCTCTAAATCTAATTGAACATCGTGGTCGACAGGTTCAGCTTCGTGCCACTGGACAATCTAACATCACTCAGAATCACAAGATCTAATGTAATCCCTCATCTCACCTAGCTGCATGAAATGTCCTCAAAGTCCTCACTTCACTATCGGGATTGAAATTAGAAGCATTTCAAAAAATTTGAACTACGTACTAAATTTATAAAATTCACAAAGAAATACTAGTCGATCAGCTTCGCAAATAGGAAAATTTCCGCAGTTCAGTCTCTACTTATAGGTCAGCAGTTCAGCTATATAAATTGGACTTCGCTTTATTTAGCGAATTTTCCGAAACAATATAAAAACCCGTGATATGGCGGTCAAAGGGTTAATACTGATGTGATTTTTTACACACATCTTCTTTTCTAAACACTGATCACCATAAGAATAGAAATTAGTGTCTTGTGTGAATAATAGTAAATACGGTAAACACAGACACTCATAGATACATATTAGTATTCTTTGTAAATTTTTTTTTTGTACATATAAACCGAAATATATAATTTATGTCATCTTTCCATAAAATGTAACTGTTCTGCTATTTATTTTTTGTGTTCTAGTATATGTTGAACTGTGAATTTAATCAAATGATTGATAATGTAGTTTTAGTATTGCTGATGGAAGTATTTACAGTGATAATTACATTAGAGATTGAAAACATCCGTGATGATTACATGAAATTAAAAAACAAAGAATAATATTGTTAGTTCAACATTTGTTTATATGTAAAATAATATGTATCTTATTACGTGATGAAAGAAGGAGAGCTATATCCCACCACATAAGTTTTTCTGATTTTCTGTACAAATATCAGATTCTGTACTGTCAAATAGTATAGATTAAATGTGTCAATAATCTGAAATATGTTATAATTGTATCCAAGAGCTGATGAAATAGACAATGAATGAAGTACAGTCTCTCTCTCTTTCACAACTTGATATCGCAGTTAATATTTAAACCATCAGTTGCAGATAACTAGTTTTCATGACTTAGTTCTTGGTACATTTGAATACTATTTATCAGGCATCGTCATCATACAATAGCTTGGACTGAGCAGAAAGATAACGTATAATTTTTTTTTTTTTATTTGAAGACACATGCAGTTAAAATATTTTTTTACTAATATCAATTTGAATAGTGTCCATGTATCTCCTAACCAACAGGACTTTACACAACACTCTAAAAAAAAGAATGTTTTCAAGATTTAAATTGTTCAAATTTCAAGGAGAGAAAGAGTGAGTTTGTGATAGATATCTTATACTGGAAGATTTAAATTATTAATGTCATGTTGATTAAAAATTTTTGACGATACAATGAAAAATAATTTTTCCACGCATTGTTATACTTTGAACGCATAACAATTTAGAAATAAAGTTTAAAATTCTTGAGCTCTTTTTTCACTTTTAAAAAAACTTATCTGCTTGATAAATCGTTGGTCTCTTCATATGTTGTGCTTCTGTCAGATTGAGCTGTCACCTTCCTTTGCAATTTGTTGTAACTCATGATTCCATTTTATTATAGGATCAAGTTATCTCTGGATTACCATGTTTATATGGTTTCCAGAGCTGAATCATGAATTGTTTTTAATTGTTTTTTTTATTATCATCAACGTGACATGAACAGACTGAGGTATCCTTTCTTCAGGAATAATTAGGATTGTTGAGAAAATGTCAAATAAGAACTGTTATAAGAAATGACCACAAAATATCCAACAAAGATATTAAGTTTATTATAGACTAATGGTATCCTGTTAGTTCAAAGCCCAAATGGAAAAGCCCATGGTTGATTTTACTTCACTTTCTCCTTTTTATATCAGCAATTTAGTCTGGCTGCACCAGTTCTCATTTCTGTTTCCAGAGGGTGATCTGTAAACTAAGAGCTTCTCCAATCTATGTATTCATGACAAATGGAGGTTCGGGACCATCATGAGGGTTTTTTAAGACTGATCAACAAAGAACAAAATCTTTGCAGGCGTCACAAATATGGCCATACCGGTCTTAGTTTGGTTTCTGCATTTTAAACGTGTTTCATCTGCAAACAGCACATCTCGATTTCCTGTTCCTTATTTTGCTTCATCTCCTTGAACGCCCAGCAATCACTTGTGTGATTTGTATGTGATCTGAGCCTAAGAGCGACTGTATGTTGTACAGTTAGCGCCGGCCAAAAGAGGCCAGCACATCCGAATTCTGCACTGCTTTTATTTACTAGGTAGTTGGTTCATGGGGCTACATCAGCCTCCTCCCATGCATTGTAGGTTGCAGGGTACTAATTTGCTTCCCTTTGGACCCCACCCCAGTCATTTTGCTTTCAATTATGTTAGATTAAGACCTCTAAAGTTGGAGAACCCAAAAAAACTGTAAGAAGGCTTTCACGTAAAACAGTCAGAAGGCTCTGTGCATGACACCCTGAATTTATAGTGGGTAATGCAAGTGAAGAAGAAGAAAGATTGAGATCAGGAAAATGTATTAGAGGACTAATTATTATAAACTAGTAGAATTTTTAAACCACAGTATAGTCTTCTAAACAGAACATCAGTAAAAAAGGGTGAAATGAAAGATGGTAAATGTCATAACAGAATCCTGTCAAAAGTAAAATAATATCACCCAAGCCACTAGAGCAGCAAAGACAAAAACAAAACCGAACCCGCTCAAATGTGACTACAAAGAAGAAGTAGAATTTATACTTTACTATCTGCTTGCAGCATAAGATAATACAATTTGTAGGTACATGACATCACTGCAGTTTGTGTCTTTTTGGGTTTGATTGATTGGAATCTGAATAAAGTTCATCATATATTACTAAAATCTGTATTAATTTTTTTAAAACTTCCATAGTCTTTTCCCTTTGGAATCTCAAATTTGTTGTCTTTGATAATACACCATTTCACAGCATTTTCTATTTTACTATCAAATTTGATTTTATGAAGTTTTATTTTTACAATTATTCCAAACTTGACTGTTTAAAATAGTTCAACACTTTCATTTTTAGTATTGTATAATATCTTTGTTTTATATTTCTGAGTCTCCTGAGTGGTTCAAGGCCCAAATTTAGGTGTAAAGAATAGAACCATGTTACCTGCCACACATGTCGAAAGAGGCATATGGTTTGGCTGAAATCAATGCAATGTCCTAAACCTGTAGTAGTCTTTGCATTTAGGGCCTACAAACCAATATGCAACATATACACGTTCTGGAAGATCAAACATATCACAAAGAGTGTTTAAAAATTTGGTCGAAGAAAACGCAAGAAGAAGATATTTTGAGTGGCAATCTGAAAGTAGTATGAGATGCTTTGTGTTTGAGGTATTTGTAATATCAAACATAACTACAAAAGGATAGGGGCAATAGAAAATGTGGTTATAACTGCCCTTCTGTCTTTGAGCATATTCAAATTGACATTGCAAGGTACGGAAGAAACGCAAACAAATTATTGGGTGTGCTAACTTTTATGTTTTTTTAAGTATTTATAAATTGGTTACTAAACTGCTTAATAGCACCATGTTTGTGCCTGTATCTCTTCCAGCAGTGTGGTTTCAAATTTTTAAATTGTTGGATAGTTTCCCTATATAAATTCAATGTTTAAAGTCTAGGGCAGCCACAGGACCCCATCCGTTTTGGGAACTTTCGATAATTGGTGCTGTTGATGCAAATCTGTTTCTCTTCATTGGTACAACACCTACATGTCCATGACAGCTCTTGATGTTGGAATCTTCCATAGACTACATCCCCTTATACAGCAACCTGTTGTTTTGAACCATCCAGAGCAGTGACAGGAGTTGGACACAAAATGATACCTTAAAATAAGTCTCAGATAGCCATTAGAGAACAACAATGATTCCCCTCAACCTCATTCTGAAAGAAGTTTGTCCTGTAGCTTATTCTGCTGTAATTACTGTCCCTTTTTCATGCTAGCTATGAAACCTTCATCTGATTTGTTCAAGCAAATGCACAGACACACAGATTCGATATATGACATTATTATCATGTAAATTTCATTAGTTTAAATTTATTCAATTACTAAACAAACTAGAGAATATAATGATGATTATTTCAATGCAGTATGTCATTCTGTAGCATTATATTTGTGAATATTTTGTGAATCATATTTATTAGCATCAGATATTGAAGATTTTTTTCTGCTACACGGGAAACTATAAGAAGACAATTTGACAGATTGATTAATGGGGTCATCATTGCACTTGTTGAATAACCATGCATGCTATGTTCTCTTCAACACAGAAAGAACTCATTGGCAGTGTTTCAACTTTATAGCACTACAAGGGTCCCCGATATACTGTTGAGAAATTGTGAAAATTTGTAGGAATTTTATATTAATTTTCTAGGCATGACTTTCAGCCTTTCTTATCAGCTGCTAATGGTTCATTTACATCCAAACTTGAACAATGTGCTACATTTCATCATCCGCCTTTGAAATACATTGAAATCAGGATCACTGGCCATTATTTCAGGTAAAAACAAAGTATTTTTGAAGCGAGAGATGATCAACATGCTTCCAGGGCCACAGAAATCACTGGAGACTACAAATGCTAGAGAAATATATCAACGTTTGAAAGCAAAGCAGAAAGTCAAAAGTTGTTACAAATAGACCAACCATATTAAATTCCAGGATTGAATTAATTGTTTGCCGGTTTTTATTGTGCAAAATTAATAAAGTAAAGCAAAGAGAGTTTCACCATGAGGTGTTGGGGGATCAGTGTTATACCTACATCTATATTGACCAAGGGCATAGAGGGGAGGGGGCATCAATATCTCTCAGGTCACTTACTTTCCAATGAAATATAGTTTAGTCATGAATAATAAGAATGCATTCCAGGGGAATGCATATTTTAATTGAAGTTAGTATTTATGAAAATATTATAATTATAATAGTTCAAGTCATCCTTGTATCTGTACTAATTGTAGACTTAAACAGATATTAAATCTCAATCAAAGAGTTTCTTTTGAAAAAAGTTACAAATAATGTCCCAAATATTTGTTACTTGTGCTTTATGTATTGTGTTAACCTACTGCTTACAGCAATCTGACAAAATCTAAGAAGAATGGATTAGAGGTCTGTCACTGAAAAGTGAACGGAGAATAGAATATTGATATTCAAAAACATTTTTATGTTAAAGAATAAGAAAGAGTATGAAATGTGATTTTCTAGGAAAAGAATAGAGAGAGAAATGTTGATTTTCTGGAAGTAAGAATAGAGTTACGAACAAGAAGAGAGAGAAGAGTTATAGAAATGTTGTTTCCGGAAGAAGAATAGAGTATGAGAAATGTTGATTTTCCCTGAAGTAAGAATAAGAATGAGAAATGATTTTCTAGAAGTAAGAATAGAGTAGAGAAATGTGGATTTCAGGAAGTGATAAGTTAGAGAAACGTTTCCTAAGGAAGTAAGAATAGAGAAGAATTTGATTTTCTAAAGAAGAATGAGATGAGAATGTGATTTTCTTTTAAAGTAGAAAGAGTTATCGAACGAAGAGAGAAGAATAGATTAGAAATTGATCCCGAGGAAAGAGAGAGAAAGTTTTTCCTAGGAAGAATAGAGTATGAGAAATGTGATTTTCTAAGGAAGTAAGAAAGAGTATGAGAAAGGGGATTTTTTTGAAGGGTAAGAACAGAGTATGAGAAGGTTGATTCCCAGAAGAAGAATAGAGTAGAGAAATTGATTTTCTAAGGGAAGTAAGAAAGAGTTGAGAAATGTTATCTCTAAAGTAAGAAAAGTATGAGAAATGTTGATTCTCTGAAGTAAGAATAGAGTATGAGCGTGATTCTCTGGGGAAGAATAGAGGAGAAATTTGACTTCAAAAAAAGACGAATGCCAATCCAATGTACTTCAACTGCCCCCTTGACCACTGCAGACTACTCGGTCACATCATGGCTAACTGAATCCATTTATTACATTCACAAAGATAAAATTCAATGTAGCACTATCATTTACAAACACACACTGTTATCATGTATTTGTGCACTCAATATGTCACTGACACCACACATACACACACTTGTATCATGCACTTGAGCACTTATTTCTGGAGAAAGAACTCCCAGAAAATCAACACTTGCTTGAACCATATGCCCTGTGGAAATATCAACCATTATGACCTTGATTTCAGTTTCACTGAAAGACATAAGGTTTCAATCACTCTTGTTGATTTAGGGATGTTCGCAGTGCCACCCAAGATGTCTTGTGAATAACAGGCAAATAAGGCAGAGTGTCAACATCAGTCACACTAGGATCAGTGATGAACTGCACTTTGGGATTTGTACTACAGTACATGTTAATACGATGCTAGTTTGATCTGTGAAAATGGAAATTTCAAACTATTTTATTTCTGTTATTTATAATGATATTGCAACTACTTTTTCTACTATCAGTTTCCCATGTTATATTTATAATGATATTGCAATACTATTTTTTCTACTATCAGTTTCTATGTTATATTTATAATGATATTGCAATACTATTTTTTCTACTATCAGTTTCTATGTTATATTTATAATGATATTGCAATACTACTTTTTCTACTATCAGTTTCTATGTTCAAATGTCTTCTTCTTCTAATGTCCTATATTGACCAATTTCTGTGATTTGTATGGGATCTGAGCCTAAGAGCGATCGTAGTCGTCCAGGTTTAGCTGGTATAATCAAGATCCTACCCCACCTCCACGTGGTGACCCTGAAACAGACAAAGAATCCTGTCTAGCTAAGGGTAGGGCCCAAAGGGAGACCCACTCTGGATAAATAGTGTGCAGATGCAGTTACGCTTGATGAGATCTGTTCGCAACACAGACGAGCAGAATCCAGAGTAATTATTTCTGCAGGTCTTTCCGGCTGATGGGGAAAATTTGGGAATAAATAAAAACGAATCGTAAAACTGACACGGTATGAGTCGTCAGGAGGCACGTCCCCTCGAAACAATGGTCACCCAAATTTGCCAGCTCTCGGCAAGAATCGTCGGAAAAAGATGCAACGTGTTGTGGCACACCAGGGAAGATTGCAGAAAACCCGTATCAGAGGTCAAGCGCAGATACATTTATTGGGTAATGTTGGCCGAGCACAAATCCCAAGTGCGTTGCGTTCAACCTTAACAGCCCCCCCTGGGACAACCGGCAGGTACCGTGCACTAACAACCAACATGCCCGGAAGGACTGGTGGGATGTTGGGAGCGCAAACATTTTCAGTTGTGTTGACAGCGCCGAGTGAAACGCTCATCTGGGTATCTGGGGTGCAGTCCTAGTCCCCGTGTTTTTCCCAGGTTGGGAAAATGCAGAGTACAAACTCTAAATTGACAAGTGCCGATAGCTCTCAAAATGGCTGGGAAGTAAGGCCGACAGTGTAATGGTTTGACAGGTCGTCCAAATCCAAACAGGACAAAGGCCGACACTTTTCACGGTGACCACATGAGTGAATGCCGTAGAATGGCAAGCATATTCCTAATCCGGAACGACTTCACATAGTTAGAAAAAGGCGCATAGTGTAGGCATACCTAGGCGAAGATCATAAAGCCAAAATATACGGCGAAAAATGATCGTTAAATAGCAATGAATACACAACGCATCCGACAAGTGACCGTCCCACTGACTAGTCCTAGAATGGTTGTTAATGCACAAACCGGAGCGACACACCCAGTCAGAAAAAATTGCAAAGTAGTAAATGCTCTTGGCGTAGATCGGGGCCAAATATACGGCGTTAAAAATTTATTTTTTCCGATCCAGAAGCACTTTAGCTGAAAGCTCTTCGGCTCGGTGCCATGGACATCGTAACCGTTCGGTGCCACGAACACCGTAAATCTGGGGAACATGTGCTTTTCTGCCAGTCCGGAGTTGAACCGCACTTACAGAGGCTTGTCACCCGTAGTCCAACGCGCTACGAACACGCTGGGCACGCGGGCAAAAAATCATTAAAGAGTGCTATCATGATGCAAATAGGAACACCGCGCTTTGTCAGAAAAAGGGCGCAAAGTACAAAGGCTCTTTGGGGAGATCAAATCAAAATACGGCGTCAAACGGATCATTACAGAGAAAAGTACTCACGATGTCTGGAAAGTGTTTGACGTCGGCAGAAAGACTCGAACTTTTCCGAAGGCCGAAAACTTTGGTTTCGGGTGCGCTCGCCCTACACATTAGGGGGTTAACTGGGGCCAACGTTACTGGTACTTGTAACGGCTTTATATTACAATAAGAATGATCAAAATGGCAGAGAAGAATGAACGAACATTTAAAAATTCTACATACCTGGTTTGGAAAGTGGTAACTTTGACTATTGTTTTTCCAAGAACAATATCTTCATCTGGGCCAATATATTTATCAAATACCAATGCACCACCATCTGTTTGTCTTGACTTTTTAGATGTTGGGTGATGTCTGAGATCAAACGATCCAGAATACCAACCATATGTCAGATATGTTCTTCTTCTTTCCACAATCATAGGATCAATACCAAAATACAGGGCACCTGTTTTAAAACAAATACAAAATATGTTTGGTTATTTGTTTTAAAAGTAAGCACTATATGCCATTGATAGTATTCGTTATTTCCAGTTTTCTTCTTCAAACACTCCATTCGACCATCTGTTAACCACTCTTTGTGATTTATATGTAATCTGAACAAGAGCAATTTACATTGTGTCAGTTATACGGTCAAATAGGCAGCACTTCCACTGGGGACGCTTTTTTTTACTAGGGTAGCTTCACGCATTCAGTCGCATCTCACGACATGCCTTGTTGGTCGCAGTGTCACAGCTCAGACCGTAGGACCTGTAGGCATGGAATAAATTTCTAGGACGAAGGTGCAAAAAAATAACAGATTGTAGATTCTTCTTCAGCGATCTCTGGTCATGCGCTTAATTTACTGTGGACTTAAAACTGGGCAGACAGCTTCAGGTCTGTCAGGGTTTCAGCTTAGTTTTCAGGTCGACTGTGGCCACATGTTGCTTCTCAGCTCACACAGAAAGGACAGTCTTTCAGGATATGCTCGGTGTCTGTTCTGCCTGTGACACTGGCAGAGAGCTGTTTGACTTATTCGTCTGTATAGTGTTTGTTGAGTCTGCAGTGTCCGGGGGGTAGTCAAAATAATGACCTGGTCTGTTCTTAGGTCTTTGAGGAGTCTTTTTTCCCTAATCATATCCCGTGTTTGTCTTCCAGCTACTGCAGATTTTCTCGTATGAGGGTTTTTACCCCTTGAAAAGACAAGGGTTGGTAATTTGTCTTGGCACTGCCTCCTTAGGGTAAGACATCAGCACCCCATTGCCTGCAATGCCACAGTGAGATGGAACCACTGAAATGAATTTCGCCTTTCTGAAAGCTGAGCAATTTCTCTTTGTAGTTTTTGTACTGTGCTGTCAGTGGATTTAGCCTCCAGAGCTTGTATAGCTGACAGTGAGTCTCTAAGAAATACCATCTTCCTGCAGGTGCTTGAGTTTTTTCATGTGTACTGCCATCAGAAGGCAAGAGTTCTGCTTTGTAGTTGGAAAATATTCTTCCAGTAGGGGCCGCTAGAGACACAGTGGTAGCATCTGAGTGCCTAATGTACACTCCTGCTCCACCATTCATGGTTGCCCCATTGCCGATCCATCTGTGTAAATTCTTATCCAGCTGTCTTCTTGAAACATGTAATGGAGATGTTCCATTGTAATTGCTTTTTCACTAGATTAGGCTCGGCATCTTTGCTAATAATTTAGGGATGGAGGTTGAGGTTTAGTGTACTGAGTCGTTCCCATGATCAAAAAGCAATTCTTCAGGTTTTAGGAAACAGATTGTAGATCAAACTTGATGTTCAACAGTTCTCAGTTGCATCTTTAAGTGCTTTGGGTTTCTACATCTTATTTATGACAGAATTTCCCTGTTGGATTCTATTAGTATCCGTAACGTTGTTTGGATATGAGGGTATATACACTCTCTCTGTTTCTACATTCTTATATTTTTCTCTGACTATTTTGTGTTTACTGTACCCAGAGATTGTGTGGTATTCTTCATTCAGGAAATTGATAAAGGGCTGTCCTAAGTTGTCCACTGTTTGTTTCATTCTTGTCTCCCACAGCTTCCGATAACATTTTCAAAGTTTAAGAACTGTTTTTCTCTCCAGCCTCTATGCTTTGGCTTGACTTGGCCCTTTGAAATGTGGGCTTAGCATGCCTGTAGTTATTATAGTTTTGACTGGGCTGGTCTTGGCTGCTTTGAGATAGTTCCATCATTGGGAGTTCTTCCAATCCTATTCCAAAAGTTTATAGTTCTTTCGAGTTCCTACAGGTACTGTTTCTTGCAGTCTGTAGTATCTTCTTTTTTTTGTTGTTACACTGCTACCGGGTTCGCCCAGTGTCGTGGTCTTCCTCTCGCCCTGTTTCCGATGTTCGTTGAGAAGACTTGTATACTGTGGAGTTTGGGTGATTTATTAAGTGGCCAAACCACTCATTTTTTGTTTCTCCATGTAATTCAAGCAAAAGTTCTAGGGCCCAAATTTTTTCTTATGCTGTTGTTGGCGACTGTTCTTTTTTGAGTCTTTGTATGCATCTACTAAATTCATTGATTACCTTATTGATGTCTTTGTCAGCAGTTAGATCTCCCCAGTTTACTGGAAATGATTGCACATTATCCATTCTAGTCTTTTTATTCAGATAGAAAGATTGCTGCTATTCGTGATGAATTTATATTGCAGAAATCCAATGGTCACTGTCTCAACATCTTTTGACACTTATATGTCAACTGAATAGAAGAAGATATAAAAGATTTTTGGACTGGGAAATTTTTGTAAAATGGACATATTAATTAGTAATTACCAGACCGCTGAGTTGAAGATATCATGCCTGAAACAGGGGACAATGATAATAAGGAAAGTGTTTACGCAAAACTCAGAAGTGAAATACCGGGCCCATTACGCCTGAATTCAAGCTGGTAACGCAAGAAGAAAAGTAATTACCCGAAATTATTCATAATCATCTTATTCATAATCATCTTATTCATAATCATCTTATTCATAATCATCTTATTATAATCATCTTTATTCATATGCATGTAAGCAACTTGAGATAGCCAGACTGATCTGATGAGTGATAACTTTAATCATGTTGCAAAATTCTATAATCCTGCTGAATAATGGGAGATTCTGCGACCACCAACCAAAAAAATCAACTTTTTCATCTGAGGGAAAAAACTAGAATAAGTTAATGAATAATGTCCAAAATACTCAATTTTCCCCATTGTTACCTGTAGCACGACCTTTCTTATAAATATAGTTGGCCGGGCTGTATACCGTTTTCTTTGATTTTGAGTTCTTTTTTAGATAGATCTTTTGTTCTTTTTTATGTCCATGATATACTGGGACTCACCGTAACATTAATATTCTCATCTAGTGGACTATAATAATTCTCATAAATTATTTACTTATACATATGGTATTGTGCATTACCTTTTACATTAGAATGATTAAGAACGTCACCCACTGTTGCTTGATTAAATTTATCATGGGGAAGTACAATTTTTCACTGCTTTTAGAGTCAACGTAAGATACCCAGAAGACCAAGAAATCTCCAGTCTCTGTAAATTTGGACAGCAGTTTCAGGGTCACACTGTGAATATATTTATATTTACATTGAATAGTATATATTTAACAGTGCAAGACCATAACCATTTTATTAACACAGAGATTAATTGTCGTTAATTATATACGATAAGAGTGAATTCCGATGTTGCTTATTCAAACATATTTCTTCGGGGTTCTGATCGATCTGGATGAAATAATATTGTCACATGTTTAAGCCATGCTAGGTCCAGACTTGTCGCCAAGACAAAGTCCAGTCTTGTTCATACATTAGTCTCACAAATGCCTGGTTTCTAATCTTCTTAGCGGTATCCGATGGAAAGACGTCATTAAAAAAATTCAACTTCCAAATGACCTGTTTCTGAGAGTTTTCTAACGTGTTCCGTCTTCGGCACTTTGTTGAGTTTCTTCCATACTATACAGCTGTCGGGGCTGGTGGCAAGGCAAAATTTTTGATACATAGAAAAAGAACAAGAAGGAAAATTTCCACCCGTGAAATGAGATGCTTGAGGAAAGGGTAAATATAAAAGAAGAGACCATATAAGAAATGAAGAAATTAGACCAATCGGATCAACACCTGTTAGATTCATTGAAAAATAGAGACTCAAATGGTCACTCCATTCCTTCATTTGTCCATCTGTTCCCTCTATCTAAACGTCTGAGTCTGTTAACCACTTTGTCTGTCTGTTCCTCCATCTGTCCGTATATTTCGGACATCGTGATTCCATCTTTTACAGTTAAGAAAAAAAACAAAAAAACGAAGCAGAAAATATCAATGCTTCTCGGAACGACCGAAGAAAATCACAAACAAACTTAGAATCGCATCTGCGAAACTCGTTTGCTGAAAGAAAAAGGAAAATAAAAATAAATAAAATGGCGCATTGATGCTGACGAGAGTCAAACTGATTTTTTGGGTGTTGTCATGACTACACGTAAAAGGAATACTCTGTCTGATATATTCCCGAGAAACAATGAAGAAGATTGTGCACGCCAAGAAATCAAGAACAAAAACAAAAAGAAATCTTGGGTAAGAAGAATTCTCTAAGGTAGCTTACCTGCACATAGAGTCTTCATATGTTCTGGCGGAGGAACCCCGTAAGAAGAATTCTCACATGGTAGCTTTACCTGCACATAGAGTCTTTCATATGTCTGCTGGCAGGAGGAACCCCGTAAGAAGAATTCCCATTAATGGTAGCTTTACCTGCACATAGAGTCTTTCATATGTCTGCTGGGGAGGAACCTAAGAAGAATTCTCATTAATGTAGCTTTACCTGCACATAGAGTCTTTCATATGTCTGCTGGCGGAGGAACCCCCGTAAGAAGAATTCTCATTAATGGTAGCTTTACCTGACATGAGTCTTTCATATGTCTGCTGGGAGGAACCTCCTAAGAAGAATTTCATTAATGGTAGCTTACTCTGCACATAGAGTCTTTCATATGTCTGCTGGCGGAGGAACCCCCGTAAGAAGAATTCTCATTAATGGTAGCTTTACCTGCACATAGAGTCTTTCATATGTCTCTGGAGGAACCCCTGAAGAAGAATTCTCATTAATGGCAGCTTTACCTGCACATAGAGTCTTCATATGTCTGCTGGAGGAACCCCTGAAGAAGAATTCTCATTAATGGTAGCTTACCTGCACATAGAGTCTTTCATAGTCTGCTGGGAGGAACCCCGTAAGAAGAATTCTCATTAATGGTAGCTCACTGCACATGAGTCTTCATATGTTGCTGAAGGAGGGAACCCTGTAAGAAGAATTCTCATTAATGGTAGCTTTACCTGCACATAGAGTCTTTCATATGTCTGCTGGCGGAGGAACCCCCGTAAGAAGAATTCTCATTAATGGTAGCTTTACCTGCACATAGAGTCTTTCATATGTCTGCTGGCGGAGGAACCCTAAGAAGAATTCCATAATGGTGCTTTACCTGCACTACAGAGTCTTTCATATGTCTGCTGGCGGAGGAACCCCGTAAGAAGAATTCCTATTAATGGTAGCTTTACCTGCACATAGAGTCTTTCTATGTCTGCTGGCAGGAGGAACCCCTGTAAGAAGAATTCTCATTAATGGTAGCTTTACCTGCACATAGAGTCTTTCATATGTCTGCTGGCGGAGGAACCCCGTAAGAAGAATTCTCATTATGGTAGCTTTACTGCACATAGAGTCTTTCATATGTCTGGCAGGAGAACTCGTCAGAAGAATTCTCATTAATGGTAGCTTTACCTGCACATAGAGTCTTTCATATGTCTGCTGCGGAGGAACTCTGTAAGAAGAATTCTCATTGGTGCTTTACCTGCAAAGTTCATGTCTGCTGGAGGAACCCCGTAAGAATTCTCCTTTACTTTACCTGACATACGAGTCTTTCATATGTCTGCTGGCGGAGTGACCCCCGTAAGAAGAATTCTCATTAATGGTAGCTTTACCTGCACATAGAGTCTTTCATATGTCTGCTGGCGGAGGAACCCGTAAGAAGAATTCTCATTAATGGTAGCTTACTGCACATAGAGTCTTTCATATGTCTGCTGGGAGGAACCCTAAGAAGAATTCTCATTAATGGTAGCTTTACCTGCACATAGAGTCTTTCATATGTCTGCTATGGAGGAACCCCCGTAAGAAGAATTCTCATTAATGGTAGCTTTACCTGCACATAGAGTCTTTCATATGTCTGCTGGCGGAGGAACCTCTGAAGAAGAATTCTACTTAATGGTAGCTTTACCTGCACATAGAGTCTTTCATATGTCTGTGGCGGAGGAACCCGTAAGAAGAATTCTCATAATGGTAGCTTCCTGCACATAGAGTCTTTCATATGTCTGCTGGGAGGAACCTGAAGAAGAATTCTCATTAATGGTAGCTTACCTGACATAGAGTCTTTCATATGTCTGCGGCGGAGGAACTCGTAAGAGAATTCTCTAATGGTAGCTTTACCTGCACATAGAGTCTTTCTATCATGTCTGCTGGCGGAGGAACCCTGAAGAAGAATTCATTATGGTAGCTTACCTGCACATAGAGTCTTTCATATGTCTGCTGGCGGAGGAACCCCTGTAAGAAGAATTCTCTATTAATGGTAGCTTTACCTGCACATAGAGTCTTTCTATATGTCTGCTAGGAGTGAACCCCAAGAAGAATTCTCACTAGGTAGCTTTACCTGCACATAGAGTCTTTCATATGTCTGCTATGGGAGGAACCCCTGTAAGAAGAATTCTCATTAATGGTAGCTTACCTGCACATAGAGTCTTTTCATATGTCTCAAGGCGGAGGAACCCTGATAAGAACCTCGAAAGAGGTACTGGAGTGTGGTACCATTTCCAGTACACAAGCATTGAACTCAAGCTAGCTTCGTTTAACCAGAGCCAACTATAAACTACTGGGCCTTCGGCCTCAGGTAAGAGATGTGGGAAATCAACCCAACTACACCACGTGACCTCCATTCCAGTATTGGTATAAGACGAATTCTTTTTAAATCAACACAAAATGCTAACTCGAAGTCATATTATGCAACAAGGAATAATAATAAGGTTAATCAATAAGGAATATCAATATTATAAATATTTTTCCAAAAAGCGTGAGTGTTCTATCAAACATCTGTATTTCAGATCCTTTCTATCTAGGTCAGGGAATACCGGCAGTTGTCTGGCCTGTGCTAGAGTAGTTTATAGTTGGTCTGGCATGAGTCTGGCTGTGGTTTAACACGATCAAATCTTGCGATTCTGCCCGTAAGGCTGGTAGATTTTGTTACAGGCGTCTGCGAGATTTGAGACAAGGTTCTTGCAAACCGTGATAACTCATGCTAAGGCGTGATTGAAGTCATCTCGTAGTCTCCGCAACAGATCATTTTCTGACTGGCTGCCTGTTATTCTCCCAATCCTTGGACTAACCTGTGGAACCCACCACATTTCTTCTAGCAAGAAATGTTGTTGGTATGGAGAAGATTGTAGATCACTTACTGTCATCTTTATACGATGGACAAAGAGCTCTAGCCTGGCATACGTCTATCGGCGACTCCTCTAGCGGTATCTACAGAGAGAAATCCAGCGCACTCCGCTGGATAAACGTCTTTTAGTTTCACCACCATCAAAGTGCTGCCTTCTCAGAAAATGTTCGTGATCAAACTTGGGATGTTCAGAAAAGCAATATTTTCTGCTTGGTTGACTTACCAAACTGCTTCTACAATCACTGATTTCCTTTGAGGACCTGACTACCTATTCCGGCTTCCCAATATTTCCCTTTTAAAAGATTTTTGTTCAAAACTAACTTTTGGTTTTTTACTTCAATCATTTATCATTCATTGAATTTTAGTTTCTACAGCTTCAACAATTGTAGAAAAACAACTTGTTTTTTTTCCTTGGCAACATATGGATGTGAGACTTGACTATTATCAAAGCGGCAAGAAGATCATCAATACTTTGAATGCAATGACATTAGAGTACTTAGAATATCAAATGCTACATTAGAGTACTTAGAATATCAAATGCTACATTAGAGTACTTAGAATATCAAATGCACATTAGAGTACTTAGAATATCAAATGCTACATTAGAATTACTTAGAATATCAAATGCTACATTAGAGTACTTAGAATATCAAATGCTACATTAGAGTACTTAGAATATCAAATGCTACATTAGAGTACTTAGAATATCATGGACACAGAAGAGAATAAATGCTTCTGTTCTGCAACAGCTTGATATTCAAGAGTTAGCTATTACAGAACATAAAACAAGGAGAATTAAATATTTCGGACACATTAAACGACGTGAGTGCCCAGAGAAGATAATTCTAGAAGGAATGGTGCCTGGAAGAAGAGCGAAAGAAAGACATAGAAGACAATGGGTGCAGGATGTCATTGATGAGCTGAGAATGACTGCTGACGCCAGGCAATATGTACAGAATAGAGAGGTTTTTCAGGGCTGCTGTCATGGGAGCCAAGTTCCAGAAGGGACACGCTACTTGATGATGATGATGAATACAGGGTTTCTCAAACTTTCTACACTTGCAGAACCCTTTCTATTATTCATTAAATATTAGCGGTAATAGCTCCAACAATAACAGAAAAATTGTTTTTCTCTTGAAAAATGAATAATAAATATTGAAAAAAACCTATTTTATGTCAAATTCTTCTTCTTTGAACGGTCCATATCGACTACTTGTTAAACCTCCTTGTGATTTGTATGTGATCTGAGTCTAAGAGCGATTGTACCTTTACTCAGTTATGTGCATGTGTAGACCAGTACATCCGATTTCGATGCATTTTTATTTACTAGGTAGCTTCCTAGGCCCTACCCCATGCTCTTACGACATCCTTTGTAGGTCATTTGTAGGTCATTTGTAGGTCATTTGTAGGTCAGAGTGTTACTATTCTTTGCTACCCTTGTGATCCCCAACAACACACAAGCGGAAAATCTATGTCAACTATTTCTTATCAATTTGTTAATAAATAAAACATTTATGCATTCATTGATCACACAGGATGACACTTGTAACAAATGATACTTATAAATGATTCTATCGATCAGCTAGTTAAATCTCGTATAACAACTTCAAGCGCACACTTACAGTACTATGTACACTTACTCACCCTGCGCTTCAAGAACTCGTTAATAAAAGTAAACGATGGAGAGAGAGTGACTGAACCGCTCTTGAACAAGCTGACTGATCTCTTGTGTGACTCGAAATCAGTCATTAGATGTACCCAACCCACAGGGTACTTCCGTTTGTAGTGTTCCAGAAATCAATCCCAAAGATGGCGGAGAGTAGATTTCAATCTGACGTAAAACCTGAATGATGTTGACAAAGACTCATTAAATAATGGACAGACATTTATATTTAATGTAAATACATATTTTGTTGTCACTTTTCAAAAGTGAAAGAGCACAAACATTTATTAAAAATTAAATTGATCCATGTTTGGGACCATCAGATTGCATTTTGGTGAGAGCCATGTGTGCTCCGATCTCTTTCTACTCATGAATATCTCAACAGCAGTAATACCAGTAGCATCGGCGAGGGTCACCGATGAAATTTGAAGATGGTGAAAATATTGGTAATTTTTATATTGTCTCATTTTTTCTAATGAATTTTCCCGGGACAGTATTCTCAAGCCTGCTCTTATCAATTTTGCCAGGACAGTAGTTTCGCAGCCTGTCTTATAAATTTAGGACAGTAGTTTCTGCAGCCTGCTCTTATCAATTCATTAGGACAGTAGCTTCGCAGCCGCTCTTATCACCTTTGGGCAGGACAGTAGCTTCGCAGTCTGCTCTTATCAATTTTGATCGCCTGTTCGAACGGGTGGTGCCATGTCCTTGTAGAAAATCCACGCGAAACAATTTGTACCAAACTGTCCGCAGCGTGGTGGAACAGAACGTCGGTTTAATAAACCGAGTCACTATCCCAAGCCACAGACGCATACCACCAAGTTCTCACCACAGAAATATATTCTTAAACAAGTTTCAAATGTTTGGTCGATATGAATGACAGGACATTGCATTTAAGAAGCAAAGAAAATAGATAATTAAATACGAAATGACAACAAGCGACGTTTCGGGCATTATTAATCAAGAAGACATATTTCAAAACATGTTATAAAACAAGCTCGAAATACTAACTAAACTAAAATATAGATCTAAAGGTGAGATGAATACCAATATACCACCTGCATACAATAGATAACTCACGTAGATAGAGAGTTTATGTATGGTGCACTACAATATACCACCTGCATTTTCAATAGATAATCTCAGTAGATAGTGAGTTTATGATGGGGACTGCAAATACCACCTGCATACAATAGATAACCTCAAGTAGATGAGAGAGTTTATGTTTGGAACTACAATATACCACCTGCATACAAATAACCCACGTAGATAGAGAGTTTATGTATGGTGGCACCACAATATACCACCTGCATCAATAGATAACCCTCAGTAGATAGAGAGTTTATGTATGGCGGTACTGCAATATACCACCTGCATACAATAGATAACCTCACGTAGATAGTGAGTTTATGTATGGTGGCACTACAATATACCACCTGCATACAATAGATAACCTCACGTAGATAGAGAGTTATGTATGGGGACTGCAATATACCACCTGCATACAATAGATAACCTCACGTAGATAGAGAGTTTATGTATGGCGGCACTACAATATACCACCTGCATACAATAGATAACCTCACGTAGATAGAGAGTTTATGTATGGCGGCGAAGGGAAGACAATGTGGGTCAATTGATAACAAAAATGCTTATCGAATCCAGCCTGGGCCAAGCATTGAGATAACGCCGCGCCAGGATTAGTGGGGCTGGAATTCAATAATGGCCTGTACCACCTCCCGTAGACCTGAAGACTTGTTCCGGTCTGGCAAGGGACAAGGGATCAAGAGCTACGGGTAGTGTAGTAGGCGCACGAAAAGCAAAACAGGCCCAAAATCTACGAAAATGCAACATCTACTGGGTCGATGTCCGATAAAATTAACCTCAAGTTGATGAAAAGTAAGAAAAGTGTAGAGTCGTTCATGAACGAATGCAACTTCCGGAGTAAATGACCCACCTTTCTTTTCTTCTCTTGCCTGCTTCCCACACCAATTTTAATCACTGTGATATGTTTGATCTTTGCCAAAAGTGATACGTGCACATTGGTTTTAGGCCTAAAACGCATATATTATACCACGTTTAGAAGGATCCGATTTCAGCCAAAACCTCCTTAGTCGTCTCTCACGACATGCGAGGCAGTAACAGTGTTCTATTCTAATACCCCAAATTTGGGCCCGGAACCCCGGAATGACCCACCAAAATTAAAGGGAGAGAGTACCCAGCAAGAGAGACCCAGGGCGAAACTAGGACCCCGTATAGTTTCAGTTTTCGCCCCCCGAGCCCGATATGCCTGCCCCCGGGATTAAATGGCCCACATAGGGCGAAACTGGGCTCTTAGGTTGGGCCTGAATTTATCTTTTTTCCAACAAGAGAGGCAGTAAGGTGACGGGAAAAAAAATTAAGAAAGGTGTTAAAGGGAAAACCCAACCTCCGAGAAAGGGTCAGGATTCCAACTGGGGTAAAAAAAATAATGAGGTAACGAACCAAAAAGCCCCGGCTGAATCGAAAGACGGGGCAGCAAAGGTGCTTTTGAGGGGAGGAAGGCGTTGAAAAGGGGGGTGAGGGAAAACAGATGAGCGGGGAAACTGAAACAGGTTGAGCCCAGTAAAAAAAACAAAGGTCCAGGGGCTGAACACATTTATTAACGCATCTGTCGAACGGAAGATTGCAAAACCTTACAGGGGGCCCAAACCCAGAGAAATCATTGGGAAAGGGGCAGAGCGCAAATTTAAAGTTGCTTTTTTAGTGCCAAGAAACTGTCCCCCCGGGGACAATGGACAAGGTAATGTTGATTAACGACAACATCCCCCAAGAATGAGGGGGGGATTTTAAAGGGGCTGTCTGCTGGAACAACCCCAAAGGGATGTTGATTTACAACCAACATCCCCGGGAAAAATGAGGTGGGGAAAATGGAAAAAATTTGTGGTTCAGCGCCGATTGAAATACCTTCAGAATATATGTGCGGAGTCAGTGTTTCCCGGGGGCAGGGAAAAAGCAGAAACATTGAAATTTTTTGGTGAAAGGCTGAGAATATTACCAAGGATAAAATCACCGTGGGTAGAAAAGTAAAGCCGATAAGCAAAGGCTTGACCAAACATTTACTAAAGGAAATTTTTTACTGATCATCCAACTGAGTTAGGGTGCTTCAAACATCATCCAAAAGAAATGCACACAAAAGTTTCAAAAAGGGTCGATCCGGGCCCAAATAGGCAAATGGATTTTACCGGCAGCTACCCTAGTAAAAAAACAGCGATTGAAACCGAACACACTACCGAAGGATAAAAGAGCTTCAAATGGTAACTGAAGGTTTTTTGGGAAAGACTGTTCTTGTTTGTTTATATATCAATTAGAATGATAAAACGACGAAAGAACGATCGAGAGAAGAAGAAGAAGAAGAAGAACCAACCTCCACCTTACGGATTATATTCAAATAATCACTAAGTATGCATGCATGAGTGTTGTTTTGTGACTCAACCCAGAGTGGTGCCTTAGTCACCTCCAATACTTCTTTGTGACGTGTCCTGATTTTCTGCCAACGAAAGAGCTTACACGGAATGCCCATGTGGACTTATGATGGCGAACTACTGATCCGTCCGTGCAAACCATTAGGATGTCCTCATTATAATTGTCATCTAATATTTAGCGATGTCTTTTACTTCCAATCCATCTTAAATATTTTTTTTCAAGAATATGTCTTCAACAGTGCACTGTCTTTTAGGAAGCTAAATGTTTAGCTGATTTTGCTTTATTTAATTCAGTATTTTGCAATGTTTATAATATATTTCCATCGGTATTTTTTGTCTATATGAAATGCAACCAATTATTCTGTATATCCACACTATTAAGCTACATTGCCTTTTACAATTTTATTCATTGTTTCCACACATACAAAAAGAACATAGAATGGAAACTATTTCCAACTAGAATTATAACAAGCAAGACTCCTTTTAAAATTGGAAGAAGTACCATCATTATTAAATGTTATGTCACAACAATAGATCTATCCAGAAAGAACTCAAAATCAAAGAAAACTGGCTGATGCTACACATAAGAAAGAGAAAATTGAGATATTTTTGACATATAAAAGACATGAAGGGCTGGAGAAGACCACCATGGAAGGAGACATACCGGCAAAGAGAAGAAGAGGAAGATCTCAGGAGAAGATGGATTCTGGATGTAACTGATGGTTTGAACAGGACGGCTGGACAATTGGCCTATGAGAGAGAAATTCCAGAGGACTGTTGGGGTGGAAAAGTTTTGCGCAGGACAAGCTATTTGATGATGATGATGATGTCCCAACAAACAAGTACAAGTGAATATACTCAATTATATTTATATGTCCTTGACACTATCAAGTCCTGTCGTATTTTCAACATTGTTTTTCTCAAGTGTTGCCGCCAGTTCTGCTGTAGTGGTGCTATTTTATTTATCATTGGTCTCATAACAATAGAACCTGTCATTTGTGGTATGTGACCTTTCTCGTCATCAAGGATTTATGGAAATATTCCTTCCAGCTGTCCAACTTTATATTGGGGTGGTGCACCTTAAAGCTAGTGTTTCACCAACACAATAGTCGGAAGCTTTTACAGTTTGTTATGTAGGTCATGGGAGGTACTTAAGTTTCATTTTATCCACATCGTCTATCATTCTAGATTTATTTTGCGTATATTGTCTACGAGAATAAGGATGCCTTCATTTTTTAAATCCTTAAATTGCAAATATTGTTTATTAATTTGCTTGCTTAGTTACCCTTTTTCTCTTTTTTTTGTGTGTGATTACTCCGTGTCTTTGCTTTAGTAACATTTGCGACTATATCTATTTTCCGCCCGAGTAGTTACCGGGCCCAAATTTTGGGTGTAAAGAATAGAACCACTGTTACCTGCCATTCATGTCGTAAGAGCGGTTAAGGAGGTTTGTTGAAACCGGATGCATGTGTCCGCTAGGAATGCTAACCCGAAACAAATGCTTGCAGAAAACGGATGCACCAGGCCGTAAGGCGCATAACATGGTGAACGACCCCTCACAATGAGGAATGGATAACGGATTCTACGGTCGCCAATCTGCCTCGGAGATTTAGCTACGCAGTAAGAATATCAAACCTACCATCACAAGGGTAGCCAAAACTATGGGGAAGGGGTCAGCACAAAGGGGAAAGCAGAAATCATAGGAATTATATCCTACAGAATCCCCCAGATGCAGATTTTAAGAAAAAGAGGGGGCCCCAGACAGCGCCCAAGAAAAACTGTATGGGGGGTTGATAATCTGGAGACCCTGCCTTTATTAGAGAACTGAAATCCCAATGAGGAGAATGCAAGAAGAAGATATATTTTTTTATTGCCCATTTTTTTTGTTTTAATATAAGTTCTGGTATTCATATCTATAGAAATTAGATACCGATTGATATAAACGAGATGTATGGGTTAATAAATTGATCTAGAGTAGAACGATCAACATCAAAAAAGGATCAATTGAACAGAATCTATCGAAACCGATGTAAATTTTATAAGAGACAGTCTTGGTAGCTGCCAAGGTTTGGATTTCTTTTGACTTATTCCCGGAGACGGAAATAAAGTAGTTTTATTATCAGTCAGCAGGTATATTACAATGTAGTTTTTTTATCTAGGAGCACGGTTTTTAAATGAGTTTTATTTTCTAGTCAAGGGATTTAAATGTGTTTTATTATCTATGCACTATATTACAAAAGTAGTTTTATTATCAGTCAACGGTATATTACAATGAGTTTTA
The DNA here is from genome assembly GCA_020796225.1 of Arion vulgaris. Lineage (NCBI taxonomy): Eukaryota > Metazoa > Mollusca > Gastropoda > Stylommatophora > Arionidae > Arion > Arion vulgaris. Next base: position 9,089 of record JADZMA010000523.1, on the reverse strand, counting down.
TTATCTAGTCAGAGGATAACAATGTTTTATTATTATAGAGTATATTACAATGTAGTTTTATTATCAGTCAGCAGGTTATTCAATGTAGTTTTTTTATCTAGTCGCACGGTAACAATGTAGTTTTTTTTATCTAACAGGTTTTTACAATGTAGTTTTTTATCTAGTCAGCACGGAAATACAAGAAATTTTTTTTATCTGTCACATATATTACAATGAGTTTTATTCCCATTATGATCCTATTTTGGGATGTTAGATATTTTGTTCTATATTTATTTCAGCACTTTTTAAATTTTTTTCCAAGGCCATATTGTCGTCCTGTTTCGAATGAAGTTCTGTTATGTTCACAGGAGTCTAGCTCATTGACTGTGATATTGACAATATCTCCCACTACAATCTATAACCAGGTATCTTGCACCTAGTTATTAATACAACATGAACACGTCAATGTAATAAAACAAAGGGCATAAGTTTAACGTGTGTATGTTCAGAGCTAGATCAATGGTAATATATTTTCTTTTTGTTACGTGTGTTCAAATGAGTTTTGAAACATGCAAATTTAGTATAGTTCAACCCCCGTGTGTTGGCGGACTCGAAGGAGCAACAAATAGTAATACTGCGACCTACATGGCATGTCGTAAAAGGCGGCTGTGTAGGGGCCTAGTAAATAAAAGGCGTCGCAGAAATCGGATGTGCTGGATTTTGTAGGCGCATAACTGGCACAACGTACAATCGATCTTAGGCTCAGATCACATACATTATCACAAAGGTGGTAGAGTTGTCGATATGGAGAGTACAGGTAGAAGACACATATACAATTTACCTTGAAACTAATTTCCGCAAGAAGAAATTGACAAATAAAACACAATTTGTCTTGAAAGACGCTAAATATACATTTATTGACGCCACAGAAGATATCTATGAGTGCTTAATTGACTGCAGGGTAGCCTTGACAGTACATCAGGCTATGCTATAACTCCAAGAAATAGTCTTGAGTGAAACAAATACTTTTCAGTATTCGAAACTAGAAACAAATAGTTATAGCAAGAAATGTCAATTATTATTATTCGCTTTATAGTTGTATAGAAACATGTAGAAAACAGTTGGAGCTAGAGATTAACGATATAACGTCAGATCTGGAAGGAGTTGCAATGATAGCTAAAGATAGGAAGACTTGATATGAGTTGGTTAAAATCCATGAGATCGATGTTAAAAAGACACAAGAGAGAGATAGAGATAGATAGAGAGAGAGAAAGTTGTATAAAATAGAAGTGACAACAAGGTTGTGTGCTGTCACAATGTGTCGCACACACACACACACACACACACACATATACATATATATTGATCACATTTTCCAACAAGCTGAAACAGTGTCAGTACCACACATTAATAGGAAAATAATCAACAATCCCAGATATGTGAATGACACAGTTTTGTTTCTATATGAAATGAAATGCTCGAGGAAGGCAGTAGGGTCATAAGGAAAGATAGACCACCAAATGCGGACATCAATATCAGAGGTGATAATTTCATGCCGAATACATTGAAAGACAACTAATGCAGTGGTTTGACATTTAATGAGCATGGAATACAAACTAACCACCAATAACAGTATATAATAAAAAGAGATCAGGTACTAGAGCCAAGGGAAAACCAAGAAAAGATGGATAGACAATATCAAGACCACACTAAATAAACACGGATATTACATAGGAATAACGTTTTTTTGATTAAGACGTAATCCATGCTTGTGTAATATTTAGTGATTACATCTCTTTGAGATGATGCAGATGTATAACAGAAATTAAAAAGAGAATAGGAATGGCCAGGATAATTTCAATAGTATGAGAAAGTTACTGACATCCAAACAAATTACAAACAGGCTAAAATGAGAATGATCAAATGCTATATATATCCTATATTAATGTATGGCTCAGAAACATGGACAATGAACAAACAGTTAGAAGACAGAATTGGTGCATTTGAGATGTGGATATGTAGAAGAATAGGCAGAGTTTCATGGACAGAAAACAGACAAAAAACAAGTTTAGAAAACTAGGCATGAAGAAACAATTATTAAGAGAAAATTCAGACAAATAAAGTATTTTGAGCATGACACGAAGACATCATGATAAAATCTTTACTAGAGGAGAGTTGAGGGGAAGAGTAAGAGGAAGACCGAGAGATAAGTGGGAGAAACTTTAAGAAATGGACAGGTTACAGTCTGACAGTGTGCACACACAAGGCGAAAGACAGAGGATGCTGGAGATTCATTGCAGCGAACCTTCGATGTGGAGACGGCACCTGATGATGATGATGATCTCTTTGACCCTTTGACTGTATCCTTTCTTCACCGCTTGAAAACAAATGGGATTAGACATCTCAAATTCTATTTTTCCATTTTGTAATCGAATATTGATTTTGAAATTTTTTTTAAAGTTAAGCTCAGATTAGTATGAGAAGTATCAATGTTGATCATATTCTTTGCTTACGTTGCTTTCCTCTGGGTTCTTGGTAAAAAATTCCTTGTTCTCATATGAGAATATCACAGCCAGGTTTGGTGAATTTTGATGTAAATTGAGACTCGTGTATAAGAGGACACACACACACACAGTGGATCGTGCATTTTTGGTGGGACCAGAAAAAAATTTCAGAATAATCATGGTTTTAGGCTAGGTTTATATTTTAGTATTTACTATTATTTGTCTATTCCAGTTATTCCCCTTTACTATAATGATTTGGCATCGCATGCGCAAATAACAAACGGGACAACGTTACGTCAGGGTAAGTGAGCTGGCACTGATCAAGACCCTACTCCACCTCCTCGTGGTGACTCGAAATAGACAAAGATCATGTCTGGCAAATGGGTAAGGATCGAGAGAGAGCTATCTGGTATAGGTAATAGCAAACGCAGACCGCTCTTGGTTCCTAAATACTAGTGAATGTACGCATCTTCTGCTGATGTCTAATGAAAAAAGTTGCATAAATGCAAAGAAATGTAGAAGTAACAACGTACGAGTCGCGTGTAAGCGTATACTCTCCTCCTGAATCAATTGTCAACTATAATTGCCAGCTCTCATTGCAAAAAGCGGCACTCTCCCACGCACTAGGTAAAATGGTGAAACTCATAATTCCTGGGTTCACATAATAACTAAAATATATACCATATAACTAAGGTACAAAAGAGATCCTACAACCTACTCGTTGACTACAGTTCCTCCCATGAAATAGCAAACAATAAAACAAAAAACACTTTGTTTTTATTGACAGTTAATACGATTTTTACTAAACCACTTATTATTGAAAGTCCTCTTTTTCCTGCCATCTTGTTGCACATATACAAAGCTATTTGGCTGATGTCACCTAGCCCTTAATTTCAAGCTTTTCTTCTATCTTTAACGAAGGAAAGGATTTGTAATAATAATCAACTTGATTCTTTTTGAATTTCGAGAGCCTCAACTTCAAAGTAGTAAAGCCTCTGTCAAACGCAAACGAGTGACGTTGTGGAATTTTATATTGAATATGAAACGGACGATTCCCGTTAACGATTATAATAGTTAGTTACATATTTTATTAATGCATATCCTTTTCACTATTTTATATAAAATTTTTGATTCAATCGATAATTATACAAAGTACTATTTAATCAAGTCGTCGTTTAACTGTTAATGGTTGATAGTAGAACTCAGCTTTGGGAATAAATGGTTTTGGCAATTTTTATTAAAGGTAGTAAGTCAGAGGTGAATGTTACATCGTCAGTAGAGAATTTTAAACAACCCAAAACATGCGTGACATACTTATATAGAAAGCTAATTTGAAACCGTATATAATAGTTTTTTAAAATAATAATATTTATATATTATTACGATTGTTATATTATTATGATATAATATTTATATTTTAGTGTTAAATTTAAATTTTAAAATTTAATCAGTCAAGTTAAAAAAATTAGAAAAATTTTTTAATAAAATAAAATTAAATTATTTTTTTTGCCTTTTTTTTTTTCCCCAATAAATTTGGGATCCCAATTTGGGAGGAAAAAATATTTAATTTTTAAAATTTCAAATGTGGGATTTTTTCAATATCAACCAAAGCTAATGGTATCTAGTTGAAATAATTTAAAAAATTTCAAAAATAAGACACTTACTCAATTTTTTTTGGGGGCCGGGCCCCACTTTTTAAGACAGCGCCCTGCACACACAAAAAATTATCACAATTATAGATGAGATGAAAATTTTTTTGATGGTTGAAAAAATTTTAACGATATACCCGAAAATTTAAAATTGATTTCAACAAATAAAATAGTATCTTTATAGATTGAAATTTGTAAAACAATATAAAAAAAGGTACTAAAAAAAAAAAGGGGTAACGTTTCCATACAAAGAATTATCCCCCAAAAGGGTTTGTGTTTCCAGGCCCCTTATCACCCAAAAAACTTTCTTCTTCTTTTCAAACGCTCAAAAAATTTTCTAAACCCTTTTTCGGTCCACCCCCACTTTGAGACATAAACGAACCCCCCTCCACCCCCATTTCCGAAAAAGTTAACCCCCACCCCCCCTTTCCCGACATAATGAACCCCCCCCCGCCCCGGACCTAAACTTTGCCCCCACCCCCCCTTTAGACATCGGGCCCCCCACCCCCCCGCCGGGCAAAAATTTTGTCCCCCCCACTTACGCAAAACAACCCCCCCACCGCCCATTTTCACCTAAACTTAACCCCCCTTACCCCCCCTTTACGACTAAACTTTGTAACCCCTCCCACTAAAAGCCCAACGCCTCCCCCCGAAACATTTATATAATAAAATAATAAAATAATAAATCCCTCTCAAAACCTTAAATTTGTTACAAGGCCTGCAAAATTTTCCTAGTTTCTCCTCAACTCGCCCAATCTCCCCCATGAACTGGCCCATATTCTTCCCAGCGTTCGTTTCAGCCCCGTACCTCTTTTTTAAACCCTTTTGCATCCCATTTAATCTTTTTTGAAAACCTTGATCTTTTCCCCCTCAAGGTGCCCAACATTTATCTTCTTTCTTAAAAGTTGCTGGGTTAAAAATTTTCCCTGATTTAATATTTTGAATTTTTCCATTTTATATTATTATTTTTAGACACTATTTTAAAATTTTCCTTATTTTTTTAATTTTCCAACATTTAATATTTAGGATTGATAAACATTTGAATTAAAAATTAATTTTGTTTTAATACTATAAAATTTGGGTTTCTTTTTATTTAGACTTTTAAAATGATTTTTTTTGCCTTTTTATTAATTTTTTTACTTTTTTGGCAATAAAAAATTTACCTTAGGTGAACTGCTCTGTTTTTTTTTACTTTTAGATTCCAGTGTATATTTTCATTTATTTTCAAGGTGTCTTCATTATATTTGTTTTTCATAGCTTATCTTACCTTTTTTTGATCATAGATAAAAGTTGTTTTTTTTCTTTGATACTTGTTGTTTCTATTAAAAGGCAATTATCCAAAACCCAAATTTTCTATTGATTTTTTTTCCCCAATCATAGTTTTCCCCCTTGCAACTTTTTCCCATCATTTATAAAGGCCCCCAAACAATAGCGAATAGAATACAGTTGTTTTCCTTTCAACCATAAAACCGTCGCTTTTTCCACCATCATGAACTGCACCCCGTGAACCATCAAGGGTTTAATAATGTTTATTATTTTGTCTGGTATTTCAAGCATCCAGTTTTTTCCACAGAAAATTCTGTGAATATCAAAGGCTTTTTAAAATCGATAAATTTAGTAGGGGGTTTGCTTCTCAATACAAATTAGTGAAATACTTTTAAAAGCCCCCCGGTCAAAACCACTTTTCTTTCGGGTGTGTCCACCCCTTTGATTTATTAAAGATTTTGCGGGTTTTGGTTTACTGTGGTGATCCCTCTCCAGTTGTTGCAATCTTGGCACCTTCCCGGGGGTCAAAAATTATTCCCTTTTTCCATTGATTGGGGAGTTTCTTCTCCCCTACATTAAAAGTTCTTTCACCCCTTATTGTATCACCCTTTGCATTTTCGTTTTTCATCACCCGCGCCTTATTGTTTTTTTTAAAGGGAAGGATTGCCTCGACCCGTTTTCATTATAATTTCTTTTAATTGGTGGGGGCTGTTTTTTTGCCCCTTCTCAAACTTTTTGGGAGTACTGGTGACGGGCTATTTAAATTTTAAAATTCCCATCTTTTTTTCTGGTATCTATGGAACTTTTTCCATTTTCTTTTGATTGGGGACCCTTTTAAACGTTCCAGTGTTGTTTTTTAAATACTTTTATGTTTCCGTCTTTTGTTTTCCCCTTTCTTCCCCTGTTAATATGCTCTATTATCTCTTCTAGCTGCTCTTTTCACTTTTGTCTTTTGTCTATATTCCCCTTTTGCGGATTTACTGTTGTTTGAAATATCGCAGTTTTTACTTTCTTCTTTTTTAATAATTTATGAATCATATCCAGGGGTTTTCTGTCTTTTTTCTTTAACTTACTATTTGCCCCCCCTTTGGGGGTCCTTTTTTTTATCCATTTGTCTTCAATGTTCTTTTATTTTTCCATTATAACCGAAATATTCTTAAGTTCGAAATTTCCTCTTTCTTTTTATTTTGGTTTTCCTGACTGTCTATTCCCGTTTTTCTTTTTATATGGTGAATTTTCAATTTCAGTTTTAATTTACCTATGCATAAATTATGCACACATCTGCCCTTTTGACACATCCCGCAATGATTTTAAATTGTGTTTTTATCATATGGTAATCTGATTCCTGTCACCCATCTGGTGAGTGCCAAAAATTTATAATTTCCATTAAAAAAATTTCCCCAAACAAGTTTGACACAAAATAACTCCCGGGCTTTCCCTTCTCATTCATTGTGTTTTTCTTGTTTTATATTTACCCTTTCATTATCACTTTAACCTGGATTAAACCCTATTACACAAAAATTATGTTTGGGGCTTTTTAATTTTATCTTTAGGTATAAAATGTTTTTTTATCATCCAGCCTGTTTGTTGCATAAACCCGCAGTATTGTCAATTGCTTTTTTTATAACGGGGGCCCGATTACTAACTCGGGTGGGGTTTCCCCTTCAAAAATGCCTTTTTCCTATGTCATATTACCCCCCTCCTTCTGCCTTTTCCCTCTCTCCCCGAATATATGAAAGTTTAAACCACTAACATTTTCTATTGTTAGGCATCTCCCTCACTTTAAAAATGTCCCGCCGTATCTTTCATTTCTTTTTGGCTGATTTTTGGGTTGGGATGTTCCATTCCCAAAAACTATTTTTTTTGTGTTTTTGGGCCAATAATGAGAGTGGGGTTTTTGATTTCCAAAAAGGCTTTTTTTTCAAACCGTCATTGATACCGGGTCCCGCCCAAAAACCTGTGGTGGTTTCCCGGTGCGTCCTTTTTGAAGTTTCTGGCCCCCAATTTTTTTGTGAGGGGAAAGGCTCACGCACACAAGTCCTCCTCCTTTTCACCCGGCTTGGAACCGCATTAGCAGAATTTTTATATATATATATATATATATATAATATATATAATATATTATATAAATATATATATATATAATATATATATATATATAAAAAAAACATGATCTATTTTCATTTTATATAAAAAATTTTATATATATTTCTTTACATAGTTAATTTTCAAATGATTATATACATAAATAGAAAATTGATGAAAAAGGGATCTTTAAGATGAGTAAGATGAATTAAAATGCCGAATTCAAATTTTTATGATTATTCAATCAAAAATAACAAAAAGGGAAATCCCCAAATGCTTCTGAATGCACTATTGTTTTCAACGCGTACCACTTTGGAAACGCTGCTCTATACCGACAACACAACCCACTCTTCTGATTGTTTTGGATCCGAGACTAAGGGGAAGTGTAGTTGTCCAGTTATGCGCATACAAGAGGCCAGCACATCTGATTTGTGATGTTTTAATTTACTAGGGTAGCTTCTTGTCTCAGTGTGTCTTGCATAGAAAGTAATTTACTAACGTTTGGGAGGAAAAACGGGAGTTTCTCAAAAGGAAAAGTATTGAAACAAAAAAAATAGGTACAAAACCTTCCATAGAAATTTGGACAACGATGGGGAAATAGGTACAAACGTCTTCCATAAAGTAATTTGGACAACGATGGAGGGAAAAAGGTACAAACGTCTTCCATAGAAAATAATTTGAAACGATGGAGGAAATAGGTACAACACGTCTTCCATAGAAAGTAATTTGGACAAAGATGGAGGGAAAAAGATAACACGTCTTCATAGAAAATAATTTGGACAACGATGGAGGAAAAGGTACAACACGTCTTCCATAGAGTAATTTGAAACGATGGGGGAAATAGGTACAACGTCTTCCATAGAAAGTAATTTGGACAACGATGGAGAAAGGTACAACACGTCTTCCCTAGAAAGTAATTTGGACAACGATGGAAAAGTAAACGTCTTCCCTAGAAAATAATTTGGGCACGATGGAGAAATAGGTAAACGTCTTCCATAGATAATTTGGACAACGATGGAGGGAAAAATCTGGTCGAGTAAAGTTCCAATTGTATCTTTTTTATTGTGCAGATTCTTTTCTTTGTTCGCCCGTTATCTTCTTCTTCTTCTTTGGGTTTGTTCTTTGACCAATTTTATCACTTCTTTGGGTATGTTTGATCTTCCAAAAACGTATCGTTCAATTGGTTTGGGAGGCCCCCAAACGCAAACTTCTCACGTTTAGGGCACGTGCATCCGATTTGAAACCTCTTTGACGCCTCTTTCGACATGCGTGGCAGGTAACGGGGGTTCTATTCTTTACACCAAATTTGGGCCTCGAACCACTCGGTGATTCGCCCGTTATGAATTTAGGAGAAGCCCGGCAGGGGGACCATATAGCATTTGACTTGATTTTTGCGAAGTCTTACTTTCCTTATAAAACATTTGTTTTTGTTGTTTTTAGTAGTTATCCGTATCATACAATATATATGGGTCAGCTGCATGGTGTCCAGCATCAAATACCCATTAGGAGAACTGGATAAGGTGCAAACCAGGGCCGGGCATCCCAGAGCAATGAAACAACACCAAAGTGGAGATAAGAGGGGGGGAAAAAGCACTGGAGAAAAGGC